>JAANYP010001768.1:317846-552204 GCA_020465985.1 Centrapalus pauciflorus
TCAAAATCAGCCAACTCTGGAAAGTTAACTGTGTCTATACGTCTTGGAAGAAATAAACTGTGACGAAGTTTGGCGAGAGTGATTTTAGTTTTGAATTGGTCTATTGTGACTTTGAAATGGTGATTGCCGTCAGCAGGAACAAATTTGACGGTGTGCCAAAATTGTTGTAGGTATACCTGTGGGATAGAAGGTTTATATTGAAGCAGATAACCTAAGGGATGACCTTTGAGAATGTCAACGATGATAGGATGACTAACTTTAATAACCTTGGTATCCAGGCGATGGTTATTATCTCTAAAAGGTAGGCAATGTTTAGGTTTGACTAATTGGTTATCTGGGATAATATTTGACTGTGAGGGACGGGCAACTGAAGTAGAACGAACAGGTATGGAAGCAAGAGTATGATTGGATGATGAATGGGAGTCAGATGAATTGGAATTCGACTGTACTGGAGATGCCATTTGAACACCTGTAAATAAAATAAAAAATCATGTTAGTCAGACCAGGAACACAAATGACAATCCTTAAAATGTAGAAAAATTGTAACATTTTATCAGAAATTGTAAAAAATTGTGATTTTCTATTTAAGGCATTGGGATTCCAGACAATAATAGACTGTTAGGCACAAAAAGGCCTCAGTCAAACCTGCTCTACATCTGAGGGGGAGATTTTATAATCAAACCTGTTGATACATTTGAAGGTTGAATTTAAGGCCTGTTATATGCCTTATTGAAACCTGAAAATGATTTGCAATATCAGTCTAAAGCTGTTCTATAAGTTGCATGTGTTGCAACCAAGACAGTTTGTCCAAGCTGATCAGTCTGCTGATCAGGCTGGACATAAACTGTCTACGCTGCTCTACACTGTTAAGCAGCTTGGGCATTTTTAAAGTGTTCTGTTCTTTGTGAACAGAACCTGTTCTTTGTGAACAGGCTAAACACTTTATGGAATTTGTTTCCAAGTCATCATGTATTGTTTTTAACTACCAGATCAGTTTACACAGTTGAAGACAAAGTGGAAAGCAGAACCGCTCAGCCTGCCCAAGCTGTTCTGTTACATGAAGACAAACGGATATTTGAAAAAGGGTGACAGACCTTTTTCTTATATCAAAATAGGCCTTTACAAGGAAGAAAGACGCAAAGTTGACATTCCTAAAATGGTTAAAGGCAATGCAACAGTAGAAAGTAAAAAGACAAAAGTTCTGCACAAGAGAAGGCAAGTCTGCTTTTCAGAAAAGTGCAGAAAAGTTATATTGTCTTTTCAAACAAGACTTCTCCTTTTTCATTCTGCCCAATGAAGATGTTTCTCTTAGATCCTCTAAGTGAGTATAAAAGGAAGCTTCTAAGGTCAGAAAGAATGTGAAGAAAGCTAAGTGCTTAAACCAAGAGTGAACATGCAAGTGTGATATTCATGCATGCAAATCTTCTGTAAACAAGCTTCTGTGTGTCTAAGCTGTTTACCTAAGCTGTTCCTTAAAGTCTTGTAAAATACAGTGAGTGCATCTTAGTGAGTGTGTTCATTGTAATCTAGTGTGAGTGTGTCTTAGACTAGAAACCATACTGTTGTATTCTGTCATCTCAGCTTGAACAATTCCGCAGTCAAGCTTGTTTGTAATTAACATTTGTTGATAATACATACAAACATTGAGAAAAAGAGTGTGTAGTTTTTTAAATACTGTATTCACCCCCCCTCTACAGTTTATTACTATATACTTTGGGAACCTTTCGGGACCTACAACTGGTATCAGAGCCAAGTTTAGAGTGTGTGTCATTCTAGATCTCTCATAATCCCAAGTTTCCATGGACAACAGTGCTGCAAACTCTTCTTACTATGACAATGGTTCTATGGGCAAGCCTCCAAAATTTAATCATCAAAACTTCTCTGGTTGGAAGTGCAGAATGATGCTCTATTTAGAGAATCTGGATGTACAACTGCCAGAGATAGTGATGGAGGGTCCTTATGTGCCAACCTCTGTTACTACAATAACTCCAGCGGTTGAAGGAGCTGCTCCTGAAATCAGGACCTTTGAGAAAGCAAAAGCTCAATGGTCTGATGAAGACAAGAGAATGGTAGCTCTGGATGCAAAGGCCAGAAACAACCTGGTCATTTCTCTTCCTGATGATGTGTTCAAGCAGGTCGAGAAGATGAAGACTGCAAAGGAGATGTGGGATACTCTGTGTACCGTCTATGATGGACCCACAATCACACTGGACAACAGGATTAACAATCTTGTTAGACAGTATGAACTCTTCTTTGCCAAACCAAAGGAGTCTCTCACAGAAACCTACACCAGGTTCACTGCTCTGGGGAATGATCTCAAAGCTGTTGGGATCACCAAGGACAGTCTTACTTTGGTGAACAAGTTTCTGGACATTTTACCTGAGGAGTGGAACTATTTCTCAACCATCCTAAGAAACTCAGGTACTATCAGAAGTATGGATCTGGTCAATCTGTATGGATCCT
Source organism: Centrapalus pauciflorus (assembly GCA_020465985.1). NCBI lineage: Eukaryota > Viridiplantae > Streptophyta > Magnoliopsida > Asterales > Asteraceae > Centrapalus > Centrapalus pauciflorus. The sequence goes on from JAANYP010001768.1 coordinate 320,310, forward strand.
TACTGAATGATGAACAATCAAGGCAGCAAAAGAGGAATGCCTTGGAAATGTCCAAAAGAGGTACAGCCTTTGTGGCTAATGTGAGACAATCTGTTAATCAGGTGAGTGATGTGTTCACTCAACCTGATCAACAGGATGATGATAAGGAGGAGGTGTCTGAAGAAGAAGAGGCTGCAGATCTTACTGAACAAGATGATGAGCAAATGATAGCTATGCTTGTCAAAAAGTTCAGCAAGAGAAGGTTTGGAAGAAGTATGCTGCAAGGAGGTGCAAGTGCTGGCAAAAAGAAAGCATTTGACAAATCCAAGGCTGAGTGCTTCAATTGTGGCAAAACTGGCCATATAGCTGCTGACTGTGTGTCAAAAGCTGTTGGTCAGTCATCCAAACCTATCAAGACTAACAGGGATGATGGCTATAGGGTTAAGTAACTTATGGCCATGGCTAAGCTGAGGAAATTGGAAAACTCTGTGTCTTCCAATCGCCAGAAGGGACTCATGGCTGAGACATGTGACTGGGAGGAATCTGATTCATCATCTGATGAAGAAGATAATCAGTGTCTGATGGCCAACTCTGATGTCCCATCAACAAGCAGTTTCAAACAGGACATGGCTGAAGCTGAAGCCTTCAGCAGCTTGGAGAACTGGAATCCTACAATGATGTATAAGGTACAAAATTTTATGGCTTACAGTTCTGAAGAAAAAGTTAAAATGTTTGAATACATGCTTGTTGATCTGAAAGCTGCTGTTGAGAAGCATGATGATTTATTATCTGAAATCTCTAAGCTTAAAGCTGATCTTAAAACTAAAACCAGTAAACTGGACAGTTTCTATAAGTTGGAAACTGAGCTTGATGAATTAAAACACATCAACTCCATTTTACTGGAAGAAAAGAGAGAAACAGATATAAAGCATGCTAAGCTTCAAAAGATAGTTGACTCTTGGTGCCAATCTGCACAAAAAAGTCAGCCATTGTATCAGTCAACAGATTCCTGCTCAAATCCAAGCCTATCTTGGAGGGGATCTTGACACAGCAGCTTCCATTGTTGAAATAAGTAATTTGAAAGAAGACTTGTCCACTCTTGGTGAACTTCCAAATACATTCATCCAAAAAGTGAATGGTAAACTTATTTCAACAAACAGGTTTGTCAGGCCTCAAAATACTGACAGCTTGTGTGAACTCAGCTCAAAAGCTGATGTTGGAGTTTGTTCTCCAAAACAGCCTGCTAAGTGCTCTGCTAGCTCACACAAGCAGAAGAAAGGAAAACATGATCAAACTAAAGCTGTGGATGCTAAGCCTGTTGACAAAACAGGTTCAGAGTCCAAAGCTGTTGGTAAAAAGCATGTTAATCCTTTTGATGCTAAACATTTTGAAAATAAGTTTTCAAAAAGTAAGCAGCCGGTTTTCAACAAGGGTAAGTCTCAGGTTGAAAACAAAACTGCTGTGATTTCAAATAAGTTTTCAAATCATGGTGGTAAGTTGGTTTTAAATGAAAATAAGTTTTTCAAAACCAAACACAGTGAGTATGCTGATAGGCAGCATAAATCACAACTCAGTAGGGGCAAAGGCAAGGCCATTGCTCAAACTGAGACAACTGGGAATAAGTTTCCCAAACCTGTGGAAGCTCAAAGGCCAATCAAGCTTCCTGTCTTTGACATCTGTCCTCCCAAAAAGAGGAAAGAAGAGACAGTCAAAGCTGTGGCCTCTGAACTTACCACACAAGCTGTTGATTCTGCAAAAATTGCTAAACCTGCTGAAAGAATCAACAAAAACAGTTCAGAATGTGTTTCTGAAGGATCTTCTTCCAAAAGCACCAAAAAGAGAAAATGTTATAAGTGTGGGAAGAAGACACATCTGGCCAAGGACTGTCCTGAATCTGAGGACATGAGGCCTGTTGGCTCTGCTGTTTCCTTCACAGCTGTTACAAGCAGTGGTGGAAATGACATAGTCACTGAGGATGGTATTCAAACTGATACCATTCAAATAGGGAATATTAGTGTGGACATTCAAAATCCATCAACAAGTGTTGATGAAGTAGGAGAACTCATCTGTGTGATGAGTTCCCCTAAAAAATAACTAATAATTCTCTTCTCACTCTGCAGGAAAAACAACCTTCCCAGGTTTGGTACTTGGACAGTGGCTGCTCAGGGCACATGACAGGATGTAAAGAACTGCTGAGTGATCTCAGGCCTGAAAAAGGGCCAAAAGTCACCTTTGGTGACAATGTGCAGGGATCCACTGAGGGATATGGAACTCTTAAAGCTGGTGCTGCAGTGTTCAAAAGGGTAGCCTATGTGGTTGGGCTAAAACATAACCTTGTTAGCATAAGCCAACTGTGTGATGCTGGCTACAAGGTTAACTTTGATGAGCACCTGGGTTACATATTGGATTTCCAAGGCAAAGTTGTGCTGTGTGCTCAACGAAAGAAAGGTGTATATGTTGTGGATATGCATTCTGCTGATCCCACAACTGAAACCTGTTTTCTCACAAGAACCAACGCTGATCTAAACTGGTTATGGCATAGAAGACTGTCACACCTGAACTTCAAGAACATCAATAAACTCTGTAAGAAAGAGTTGGTGACAGGTTTGCCTTCTATGACTTTTGCCAAAGATAGATTATGCACAGCTTGTGAGAAAGGCAAGCAGAAAAAAACATCTTTTAAATCCAAACACAATTTCTCTATTGATACTCCACTCTTCTTGATCCATATGGACTTGTTTGGACCTGTAAATGTCCCAAGTCTAGGAGGAAGAAGATACACTCTTGTAATGGTTGATGAGTTCTCCAGGTACACATGGGTGATCTTTTTGAAGAGCAAAGGAGAGGCTGCGAGAGAAATTATTGGATTTGTTAAAAAGATGGAAATGCTGAACTCTGCACAAGTAAAGCAGCTTAGAAGTGATCATGGTACTGAATTCAGAAACAGTACTCTTGAAGACTTCTGTGAAGAGAAAGGTATCAGTCAAAACTTTTCAGCAGTAAGAACTCCTCAACAAAATGGAGTTGCTGAAAGGAGAAACCGAACTCTCATTGAAGCTGCCAGAACCATGCTGTGTGCATCAGGTTTGCCTTCATCATTTTTGGCTGAAGCTGTCAACACTGCCTGCTTCACTCAAAACAGATCCTTAGTGGTGAAAAGGTTCAACAAGACCCCCTATGAGCTGCTCAAAGGGAGAAAGCCAAATGTCAGCTATTTCCATGTGTTTGGATGTCCCTGTTTCATTCTGAATCAAAGGGACCAGCTGTCAAAATTTGAAACTAAAGCTGATGAAGGAGTGTTTGTTGGTTACTCTTCTATCTCCAAAGCCTACAGAGTATACAACAACAAAAGAAAGGTGATAGATGAATCTATCAATGTCACCTTTGAAGAGTCCAAGAATGCCTCCACCAAAGCTGTTCCTGAATCAGTTTCAGGAGACCTCAACTTTGATGATCTGATGCATTCAATCAATGAAGAGGACTCAAAAGCTTCCACTACACCCAGTGTGGAACCTGCTAATCATGATGGACATGATAATGATTATGTCAATACACCCTGTGTGAATAAATGTACTGACTTAATTACAACTGCATGTCCAGAACCTATCAATGCTGATTTTCCCAGCTCCTCTGCTGATATGTTCAACAGTGGTCAGACATGTTCAACAAGTGAACAGGCTCAAGACAACAGTGTGTCTGAAAATCTTGAGAGCTGTTCAACAGGACCTGCTGAAGATGTTAACAACTCTGGTAAGTCATCATTGAAAAATGATCCTAAGTGGATCAGGTGTCACCCAAATGATCAAATAATTGGTGACATCAATAAAGGGATACAAACTCGGTGGGACAGCTTAGGGAACTTTTGTATGTTCTCTAGTTTTGTTTCACTGATGGAGCCAAAGAAGGTGGATGAAGCACTAAAAGATGCCAATTGGATCACTGCCATGCAAGAAAACTCAATCAGTTTGAGAGAAACAAAGTATGGAAGCTGGTCCCTGCCCCTAAAGGAAAAACAATAATTGGCACAAAATGGGTTTTCAGGAACAAAATGGATGAGCAAGGTCATGTCATTAGAAATAAGGCAAGACTGGTGGCTCAGGGCTACAGACAGGAGGAAGGCATTGACTATGATGAGACATTTGCTCCTGTGGCCAGGCTAGAAGCAATTCGTTTGTATCTAGCCTACGCTGCTCATAAGAGCATAAAGGTATTTCAAATGGATGTGAAGAGTGCATTTTTGAATGGGAAGCTGCAAGAAGAAGTATATGTCAAGCAGCCTCCAGTTTTTGAAAATGAACAACACCCAGGTTTTGTCTATAAGTTAGACAAAGCTCTCTATGGTCTCAAACAAGCCCCTAGAGCCTGGTATGACACTCTTACTGAATTCCTTATGAGCAATGGGTATTCCAGAGGTAAAGTGGATACCACATTATTCATAAAGAAGGTGAAGTCTGATATTATGCTTGTTCAAATTTATGTGGATGACATAATATTTGGTTCTACTAATGAGCAACTATGCAAGAATTTTTCATTACTCATGAAATCTAAGTATGAAATGAGTATGATGGGAGAACTAACTTTCTTTTTAGGATTACAGGTTAAACAAACCTCAACTGAAATTTTTATAAATCAAAGAAAGTACACTTTAGATCTTTTGAAAAAGTTCAAATTTGATCAAAGTTCTCCTATTAAAACCCCAATGGCAACCAATGTAAAATTGGATGCTGATGCCAGTGGCAAAGCTGTTTCAGTAACAGCTTACAGAGGCATGATTGGGAGCTTGCTATACTTGACTGCTAGTAGACCTGATATTATGCTTGCCACCTGTTTATGTGCTAGGTTCCAAGCTGATCCAAAGGAATCACATCTAGCTGCTGTTAAAAGAATCTTCAGATACCTGAAGGGTACACCAGGTTTGGGTCTTTGGTACCCCAAAGACTCAAGCCTTGAACTAACAGGTTATTCAGATTCTGATTTTGCAGGCTGCAGGTTAGATAGGAAAAGCACAACAGGTGGATGTCAACTCCTTGGTGGAAAGTTGATCAGTTGGAGTAGCAAGAAGCAGAACTCAGTGTCCACTTCTACTGCTGAAGCTGAATACATTGCTGCTGGAAGCTGCTGTGGGCAGATTCTGTGGATGCAGCATCAGCTTGAAGACTATGGGCTTGTGTATAGGAAAACTCCTATTCTGTGTGATAACACAAGTGCCATAGCCATCTCCAACAATCCAGTATTTCACTCAAGAACAAAGCATATTGAAGTCAGACATCACTTCATCAGGGATCACATCCAAAAAGGTAATGTGGAGGTAAGTTTTATTTCCACAAATGAACAGCTTGCAGACATTTTCACCAAACCTCTGGATGAAACAAGGTTTAATTACCTTGTCAGCAAGCTGGGCATGTTAAACAAGAGTGACTAAGTGTCTCTCAACGGTCTAATAATGCGTATGTTTCACACTGCTCAAGTTTCTCTGAACAGCTTAGACAGAACAGGTTATACATGTTCTGTACTTAGTCATTTGTCTGAAAAACTTGAACAGCTTGAACATACAACAGGCTGAACAAAAACAGTTTAACCTGTTTATTCGTCCAGCCTGCTCTGATGGTTCAGTCTTCAACCTGTTCACTTCTTCACACTGTAACCTGTTCATCTATTGAACTCAACCTGTTCTCACAAAGGAGAGCAGGCTGAAGAAACAGTTTGAAGGAAGAACAGCTTGAAGACTGAGGACCTTGTTGACCCTGATCATCACAGGTTTGACCATCAGCGTAGACCAACAGTTTAATTACCTTTCTTCATAATTAAGTTTCTTAAATTATGTTTTATTTAACTTAATTACTGCGGATAATGTATGTTACGTGTGTTAGTGATCAAAAAGGTCAAGTGGTCTGACAATGTTTCTGACATGGACAACCGTTCCGTTTTCCGTTAACAAACATTTCAAATCAAACCGCCCAAATCTTTTCTCTCTCATACACACGACCATTCAAAATCCTATAAATACCACCATACTGTTTCATCTTCGTCTTCCTCATCATTCCCAGAAATTCTCTAGAACCCTAAAATCGACTAAGTGTCTTTTGCTTCCTCAAACCTTCAAATTTCTCAAATGGCTCACAGACCCAATCCCTTTCTGCCAGTTTTCGTTGGTGAGGATGTTGTTAAACATCCTTCTGTCACCACGATGCTGACCCTGAAACCCACCAACTACATAGCAAACCTCACAATCCCCAAAAACTTTGTGGGGAAGGGTTACGATCAAATGGTGGAATTCCTGCAAGTTCATCCGTTGAACTATGCCCTGACTGCATCTCCTGGTGTCCTGTACCAGGAAATGGTATACGAGTTCTGGTACACCTGCTCTTACAATCCAAACACTAAGGTTATCAGAGGTACTATTCTCAATGGGACTCAAACCATTGAGATTACAGTCGATCTTTTGAGGGAAGTTCTTCATCTTCCAGTGGCTGAGAACTATGATCTCCCTCAGCCTGAAAATGAGCAAATGGGCAATCTGCTACGCTTCTGTGGTGTGGCAGAAACCAAGGTTGGAGCTACTTTGTACAGGAAGGAGTTATCACCTACTTACAACTTCTTATTTGCCTCTGTGGCAATGTCGTTCAGCAGCAAGGTTGGTTCCTTTGACCAACTTAGTAGAGATGAAGTGCCGATAGTCCTTCAGCTGGTGGATGGGACTACACTTGACATGGCCACATGGATCTTCTTGAACATGAGAAACCTGGTACAACAAGGGACAAGACCAGCAGCTGTCAGATATCCCAGGTTCCTGAGTCTCATCTTCTGCCATGTCTGTGGTGAGCATCTATATCACTCTCAACCCCTACTTAAAACTGCTGCATTCCCTGTGATAGGGAATAGGGTGTTTCATACTCCTGTACTGGAAAATGAGCCTCCTCTCTCAACACCAATGAGGAGGCTGTTGTGTTTAGTGGAAGGACCCTCTGCTGTGAGGGTGGATCCAGTCACTGCTGCTCCCGGTGGAAAATCCAAAGCCAGGTCTAAGTTGGTAAAAAGGACCTTGGCAGCTGAAGCTGGGCCTGCTAAAAAGAAGGCCAAAACAGCTCAAGCTGAGTCTGCTCCCTTAGCCTCTGTGGCTGAGGAAGAGCAGATTCCTCACCCTGGCTCATCTGTTGAGCCTGAAGCCTTTGTGGCTGGTGCCTCTGTGGCACAAGAGACTATGGAACAGTCCAGCCCAACTGTTCCTGACCCAGTCTCCCATCCAGTCCAAACAGATCCCCTCTCCTCTCCACAATCACCCACTTCATCCATTCGTTATCAAAGAAAATCCGTAGCCAAAAAGAAACTAGCCCAGAAAACAGTCTCCTCTGTTCCCTCTCAACAGGGTTCAGTTGTAAAAGAAGCAACCCAAGCTGCCTCTCCTATTTTGGGAGAAGGTTCAGCTCATTTGGAGCCTGCTTCACTCCAGCCTGAGTCACCCTTGAGTCAACCTAGACCCTCTGGTTCCTCCCAACAGGAACCAGTTGTACAAATGGAGATACCCACATCAACTATCCCAGCCTCCCAACAGGCTGAGGATATTGAAAGACAGGAGCCCTCTCCACTCCACACTGAGTCCACACTGTCCCCCACTCATATCTCCTTACACCCTGAGTCTGCACGAGGTGCCCACGCTGCTGATATAGACCAATCAGCAGCTCAGCCTCAAACTTCTGTTCCCCATGATTCAGCTGTTCAACACCAAACAGCTGCTGAGGGACCAACAACACAAGCTGATGAACCTCAGGGATCATACCATCCCTCTGGTGAGGCTGATCCCTCAATGCAAATTCCATCAGCAGGTTTCACCACTGCTGATGTTGAAATGCATATCCCATCTACCCATGATGAGGTGCCTTTAGACCAAGGCACTGCAGAGGGAACCACCACTGGTCTTCATGAGGGTGCTGCAACACAAGCAGCATCTGAGAGGCCCCAAACATCATCTCCTTCTCCTAATGATGCAGCTACAGCCGCTGATGAAGGACCCCTTGATCCCTCTAACCTGGGCCACCTTACTTTTGCCCAGGCTATGGAACTATTGTCCAAAGTTTCTCTTCCTTCTCCCTCTCATCCTCAAACACCAGCCTCATCATCATCTTCTCCATCTACTCACTCCAAACAGTCCACCCATACACCACCATCTCCCAAAGACCTGCCTTTGAAGGATCAGCTTTCATTGCTGACCAACAAAGTTGTTTCTTTGGAACATACCATGCACTCCCTACCATCCATAATCTCAGACTCTGTGTCTGAGCAGCTCAAAGGATTCTTTGATACGTTTAAAGAATCCTTCCCAGTTACTCCACAAGCTGACCACTCTCCACAGCTGCTTGCACTCACTGCACAGCTGCAAAATGTATCCAACTCTCTTTCCTCTATCCTCTCCTCACAACAGGACTCTGTGTCCTCTATGACAGCTATTTCTCAACAGCTGTCCTCTCTCCTCACTTCCTGCAATACTACCATTCCTTCCACATTGGCCAGCCTGAACACTCTTATAGGCTCTCTATCAAATTCTGTGTCATCAAACCTTGCTGATGTGCAAGATTCTCTTGAACTTCATCTTGCACAGCTCCAAAGTTTGTTGTTCACAGCTTCTGATAGAGACAACATTGTTAAGCTGACCACTTTTGCTGATTCCCATTCTTCTTCTCTTCAAAACTGTCTTTCCCAGCTTGGTGAGGTGAAGGACAACTTGGCTTACTTAGTGAACAGCCTTGTTGGTCCTAAACCTTCCAAACCTGCTGGCAAGCCTGCTGACTTTGTGTCTTCAGGCAGACCAGGGATTGAAGTCGCTGCATCATCTCCTTCAAAGGGGGAGAAATCATCTGCCTCGAAGACTAAGTCTAAGGGGGAGAAGATTCCTTCTCCTAAGGAGATACCAGTGTCTGCAACCCAAACTGATCAACCAGCAGAAACAGGTGCAGCTGAAGGTGCTTCCCAAGCTGCTATGCCTACTCAGGCTGGCTCTCCAAACCCTGCTCAGTCTAAGGGGGAGGAAGTCATTCCTGAGGACAGGCCTAGCAGCAAAAGGAGGCACCTTATTCTTTCAGAGGAAAAAGAAGAAGAAGAAGAAGAAGAAAGTATTCCTGAAGCTGCTGTCCCTAAAGCAGCAGCTAAAGGAAAAGAAAAGGCAGCGGTGGATCCTATTGAGCAGAAACAGGCAGAAACTCAGTTTCACAAAGCAAGAGCCAAAGAGATGGGCCTCCCTATGCACAAATACTTTGAGTTTAGGGAAGAACAACTTAAGGCTCTGGAAGAGTTAAGAAAAGAAGAACAATCTGCCAAAGCTGCTAAGTCTCTTGCCCTCCAAGAAGCAAGGAAAATAAAAATGTCTACCTTGGAGGTGCAAAAGAAAATAATGGAAGCTGCCAAGCAATCAGCAGGAGAAAAAGGGAAGGAAGTGGAAAAAGGTACTCAGGTCTCAGTGACCAAATCAACAGTACCTTCTGCCAGAGCCAAATTCCATTTTGACAACTTGGCCAAAAAGAAATTTCATGATGTTGCTACTAGAAGGCTGGCCAAGGAAGGAATTGTCAAAGCTGTTCCCATATCAAGAAAAGGCACTCAGTGGAAACTTCAGATCACAAGGATGGGTGCAACAGGCCCTGAATTGGAATCATATGATCACGCTGATGTGGCTCAAATGGGTTACAGGGAATGGGTGGAACTGGCAGTTGCCCTGAGCCAGTCTAAGTCAGAAACGGCTAAGACTATCAGGGCATACATAAAGAAGCTGATGGAGAGAGTGAGTGAGTTGGGCCTGATCCCTAAAGAAGTCAAAGAGGGTGTCTCTGTGACATCCCCTAAAATCAAGGCCAGAAGGAAAAAGAGAGATTCAGAGCTGGAAGAACTCCTTATGATGATTGAACAAGGAGATTATGCTGTGGAAATTAAAGGAGTTGACCACAGCCTGCCTGAAGGATTTGAATTTGAAGATGGCAAAGTGATTGAAGAGCCTGAGTTAGGGGCATTTTTTGTGGATCCCTTATCTCAGAAGAAATGTTTTCAAAGAGCTTCTGACCTACACAAAGTTGGTCTTAAGCAGCTTGCAGCCTTCAGAATTGCCACCTCCTTCAGTCAGTCCAGCCAATGGAGAGCAGCTGTCTGGGAAGAGCTGAAAGGATTTTATGACAGAGGTGAGCTCCAAAGTTCTAACTTTATGTTTCTTACAGCTGAACTTGAAGAACATGAAGAAACAAGGGAAGAACTTTTAAAAAGATTCAAAGAAGGGATGCCACCCCCTGTCGAATGAAGTCCACCTGCCATCTGGGTAGGTGAAGAATGGAAGCTGTCCATTAGTTGGACAGGCTTGCCATTATCTGCTCCCGTCTCAAACAGTCCAAATTTTGTACATAAGTTGTACACTCTGTACATTAGTTGTACACAATTACATTAGTTGTAATTTTTTATTTTTTATTTTTTACATTAGTTGTAAAATACATTAGCACATTAGTTGTACTTTTGTAAGAACATATGTTGTTCAAGTATAGTCAAGAATCAGTGTATATATAAACTGATCTTTTACTTTACTGTAATGTTGTAATTTTATTTCAGCAAATGTACTGTAAAAATATATAGTGATTTTTGACAAAACCAGCTTGGACTGGTTATTGCAAATAGGGGGAGATTGTTAGGCACAAAAAGGCCTCAGTCAAACCTGCTCTACATCTGAGGGGGAGATTTTATAATCAAACCTGTTGATGCATTTGAAGGTTGTATTTAAGGCCTGTTATATGCCTTATTGAAACCTGAAAATGATTTGCAATATCAGTCTAAAGCTGTTCTATACGTTGCATGTGTTGCAACCAAGACAGTTTGTCCAAGCTGATCAGTCTGCTGATCAGGCTGGACATAAACTGTCTACGCTGCTCTACACTGTTGAGCAGCTTGGGCATTTTTAAAGTGTTCTGTTCTTTGTGAACAGAACCTGTTCTTTGTGAACAGGCTAAACACTTTATGGAATTTGTTTCCAAGTCATCATGTATTGTTTTTAACTACCAGATCAGTTTACACAGTTGAAGACAAAGTGGAAAGCAGAACCGCTCAGCCTGCCCAAGCTGTTCTGTTACATGAAGACAAACGGATATTTGAAAAAGGGTGACAGACCTTTTTCTTATATCAAAATAGGCCTTTACAAGGAAGAAAGACGCAAAGTTGACATTCCTAAAATGGTTAAAGGCAATGCAACAGTAGAAAGTAAAAAGACAAAAGTTCTGCACAAGAGAAGGCAAGTCTGCTTTTCAGAAAAGTGCAGAAAAGTTATATTGTCTTTTCAAACAAGACTTCTCCTTTTTCATTCTGCCCAATGAAGATGTTTCTCTTAGATCCTCTAAGTGAGTATAAAAGGAAGCTTCTAAGGTCAGAAAGAATGTGAAGAAAGCTAAGTGCTTAAACCAAGAGTGAACGTGCAAGTGTGATATTCATGCATGCAAATCTTCTGTAAACAAGCTTCTGTGTGTCTAAGCTGTTTACCAAAGCTGTTCCTTAAAGTCTTGTAAAATACAGTGAGTGCATCTTAGTGAGTGTGTTCATTGTAATCTAGTTTGAGTGTGTCTTAGACTAGAAACCATACTGTTGTATTCTGTCATCTCAGCTTGAACAATTCCGCAGTCAAGCTTGTTTGTAATTAACATTTGTTGATAATACATACAAACATTGAGAAAAAGAGTGTGTAGATTTTAAATACTGTATTCACCCCCCCTCTACAGTTTATTACTATATACTTTGGGAACCTTTCGGGACCTACAGAGAGCATAGTCCTTGTTGCCTCAATCAAAGTCTTGTTCTTACGTTCTGCCACCCCCATTTTGTTGTGGCTCCTAAGGTGGAATAAATTGATGCACTATGCCTTTAGTTAGGCAATATACATCGATTACTTCATTCTTAAACTCTGTTCCATTATCACCTTTGATACGTTTTACCCGTATGAGTTCTCGACTTGGTCTAAGAACCCATTCAACGTGCCTGCCGTCTTGTCCTTTGTACCTAAATAGAAAACCTAAGAGAAACGTGAGTAATAATCAGTGATAACTAAACAGAACCAACTACCACCTATGCTCCTTTTGGTTATTGGACCGAAGAGATCCATATGCATCAAATCGAAGGTGGAAGCGATTGAGTTTTGAGCCTTTGACTTGTGTGACTTCTTATGTTGTTTTCCCTTCTTGCATGGTAGAATCTTGACTTCTTATGATGAAGTTCATCTTCCTTTAGTGCAAGTGTGCCATGCGTCTGTGCCATAGTAGAGATTCGGATTCTGAAGCCTTTGATAATAGACAGATAGTTCCCATCGATGAATCTGCTACACTCATGTCAATCATGTACAGATCATTCACCCTTGGGGCTCCCATCATAATCTATTAGGCACAAAAAGGCCTCAGTCAAACCTGCACTACATCTTAGGGGGAGATTTTTAATCAAACCTGTTTGATGCACTTGAAGGTATAGTTTAAGGTCTGTTTATGTCTTATTGAAACCTGAAAAGTGATTTGCAATATCAGCCAAAGCTGTTTACCCTGTTGCATTTGTTGCAACAAAGGCAGATTGTCCAAGCTGTTCTGTCTGCTGAACAGGCTGGACATAAACTGTCTACGCTTCTCTGTTCTGTTGAGCAGCTTGGACAGATTCTAAGTGTTCTGTTCTTTGTGAACAGAACCTGTTCTTTGTGAACAGGCTAAACACTTTATGGAATATGTTTCTAAGTCCTCATGTATTGTTTTTGGCTACAAGATCAGTTTACAAAGTCGAAGACAAAGTGGAAAACAGAAACTGCAAAGCCTGCCTACGTTGTTCTCTTACATGAAGACAAACAATTATCTGAAAAGGGTGACAAACCTTTTCTTATATCAAAATGACCTTAACAAAAGAAGAAAGATGAAAAGTTGACATTCCTCTTTTGGTTAAGCCTTATGCAACAGTGACAAAAAGAAAAAGACAAATATTCTGCCATATGAAGACAAATCTGCTTTATCAGAATGTGCAGAAAAGGTATCTTGTCTTTTTGGAAAGACATTCCACTATCTCATCGTCCAATGAAGAAGCTTCACTGAGATTCTCAGTGAGAGTATAAAAGGAAGCTTCTAAGGATTGTGAGATAAACAAGAGTGACAAATCAGATCGTGCATTAAAGTGTGTTTTTCATGAATGGAAGTCTGCTCGACTACAACAGTACGTGTGTGTAAGTTGTTCATACTCAAGTTGTCCATCTGTGTCTTGTAAAATCAGTGAGTCCATCTAAGTGAGTGTAGTCATTGTATCTAGTCTGAGTGTGTCTTAGATTAGTTGAACGTCTGTTGTATCTGTGGTCTCAGCTTGAACCTTTCCGCAGTTCAGGCTTGTTCGTAATTAACACTTGTTGATAATATACACAAACATTGAAAAAAGAGTGTTGAGTTTTAAATTGCTGTATTCAACCCCCCTCTACAGCTTTGAACAATACACTAGGGAAACCTTATGGGACGTACAACTGGTATCAGGATCAGATAGAGTGTGTGTTAACTCTAGATCTCTCATTCTCCCCTGGTTTCCCATGGACAACAGTGCTGCCAGTTCCTCCTCTTACTATGACATTGGTTCAATGGCCAAAACCCCCAAGTTCAATCATCAAAACATCTCTGGTTGGAAGTGCAGAATGATACTCTACTTACAGAATCTGGATGTACAACTGCCAGAGAAAGTAATGGAAGGTTTCTATGTGCCAACTTCTGTTACTACTATCACTCCTACTATTGAAGGAGCTTGCCCTGAGATCAGAACCCTTGAGAAGGCCAAAGCTCAATTGTCTGATGAAGACAAAAGGCTGGTTGCTCTTGATGCAAAAGCCAGGAATAACCTGGTCATTTCTCTTCCTGATGATGTGTTCAAACAGCTTGAGAAAATGAAGACTGCAAAAGAGATGTGGGATACTTTGTGTACCGTCTATGATGGTCCCACTATCACATTGGATAACAGGATTAACAACCTAGTTAGACAGTATGAACTCTTCTTTGCAAAACCAAAGGAGTCTCTCTCAGAAACCTACACCAGGTTCACTGCTCTTATCAATGATCTCAAAGCTATTGGGATCACAAAGGACAGCCTAACTCTGGTGAACAAGTTCTTGGACATCCTGCCTGAAGAATGGAACTACTTTTCTACCATCTTGAGAAGTTCAGGCACCATCATAGGTATGGATCTGGTAAACTTGTATGGATCCATACTGAATGTTGAGCAGTCAAGGCAACAGAAAAGAAATGCCTTGGAAATGTCTAAGAGAGGGGCTGCCTTAGTGGCCAGTGTGAGACAACCTGTTGGTCAGGTATGTGATGTGTTCACACAACCTGATCTACAGGCTGATGATGAAAGGGAAGAGATGTCTGAAGAGGAAGACGGTGAAGATCTTGCTGAACTTGATGATGAGCAAATGATTGCAATGCTTGTCAAAAGGTTCAACAAGAAAAGGTTTGGTAGAAGAATGCTGCAGGGGAACTCAAATGCTGTAAAAAAGAAGGCATTTGATAAATCTAATGCTTAGTGCTTTAAATGTGGCAAGACTGGCCACAAAGCTGCTGACTGTGTGTCTAAAGCTCTTGGTCAGTCATCCAAACCATTCAAGACAAACAGGGACGATGGCTACAGGGTTAAGTACCTTATGGCCATGGCAAAGCTGAAAAAGTTGGAAAACTCAGTGGCTTCCAACAAGCAAAAGGGACTCATGGCTGAGACATGTGATCGGGAGGAGTCTGATTCATCCTCAGATGAAGAAGACAACAACTGTCTGATGGCCAACACTGATGTCCCATCAACTAGCAACTTCAAACAAGACCTGGCTGAAGTAGAAGCCTTCAGCAGCTTAGAGAACTGGAATCCCACAATGATGTACAAGGTGCAAAACTTTATGGCCTACAGTTCTGATGAAAAATTGAAAATGTTTGAATACATGTTTGTTGATTTAAAAGCTGCTGTTGAGAAGCACAATGTTTTACTGTCTGAAATCTCTAAGCTTAAAAATGATCTTAACATAAAAACTAGCAAACTGGACAGCTTCCGTAAGTTGGAAACTGAGCTTGATAAATTATAACACATCAACTCCATTTTACTAGAAGAAAAGAGAGAAACATACATAAAACATGCAAAGCTTCAAAAGATAGTTGAATCTTGGTGCCAATCTGCACAAAAAGTCAGCCATTGCATTAGTCAACAGATCCCTGCACAAATCCAAGCCTATCTTGGAGGGGATCTTGACAAAGCAACTTCTATTGTTGAGATAAATAATCTGAAAAATGACTTATCCACTCTTGGTGAGCTTCCTATCACTTTTATTCAAAAAGTAAATGGTAAGCTAGTCTCAACAAACAGGTTTGTCAGGCCTCAAAATACTGACAACTTGTGTGAAAAAGCTCCAAAAGCTGATGATGGAATGTGTTCTCCATCACATCAGCATGCAAAGAGCTCTGTTGGTTCACACAAGCAAAAGAAAGGAAAACAAGATCAAGCTGCAGCTATGGACTCTAAACCTGTTGACAAAATAGGATCTGGGTCTAAAGCTGGTTGTAAGAGACCTGTCAATCGTTTTGATGCTGACCATTTTGAGAAAAAGTTTTCAAAAGGTAAGCAGCCTGCTTTCAACAGGGGTAAGTCTCATGTTGAAAGCAAATCTGCTGTGGTTTCAAATAAGTTTTTAAATCATAGTGGAAAATTAGTTATAAATGAAGGTAAGTCTTTCAAAACCAGAAGTAGTGATTACGTTGATAGGCAGCATCAATCACATCTCGGTAAGGGAAAAGGTAAAGCCATTGCTAAACCTGAGAAATTTGGGAATAAGTTTCCCAAACCTGTGGGAGGTCAGAGGCCATTCAAACATCCTGTGTTTGATATCTGTCCTCCCAAAAAGAGGAAAGAAGATACAGGCAAAGATGTTGCCATTGTGCCTTCCACCCAAACTGTTGATTCATCTAGAGACAGTACTAAGTTTGCTAAACATGCTGACAGAATCAACAAAAATAATCCAGAATATGTTTCTGGAAGTTCTTTTTCCAAAAAGGCTAAAAAGAGACTGTCCTGAAACTGAGGACATGAGGCCCGTTGACTCTGCTACTTCCATCATTGCAAAAACAAGCAGTGTTGGAAGCAACATAGTCAATGAGGATGGTATTCAAGTTGATACCATTCAAATAGGAAATATTAGTGTGGATATCACTAGTCCATCAACAAATGTTGATGAAGTAGGAGAACTCATCCCTATGATGAGTTCCCCTAAAAATAACTAATATTTTCTCATGACACTCTGCAGGACAAACAACCATCCTAGGTTTGGTACTTGGACAGTGGCTGCTCAGGACATATGATAGGTTGCAAAGACCTGCTGAGTGATCTCAAGCCTGAAAAAGGGCCAAAAGTCACATTTGGTGACAATGTACAGAGATCCACAGAAGGATATGGAACTCTTTAAGCTGGTGCTGCATTGTTCAAAAGGGTAGCCTATGTGGTTGGGCTGAAACATAATCTTGTAAGCATAAGTCAACTGTGTGATGCTGGCTACAAGGGTAACTTTAATGAGCACTTGGGTTACATATTGGATCCCCAAGGCAAAGTTGTGTTGTGTGCACAACGAAAGAAAGGTGTATATGTTGTGGACATGAAATCTGCTGATCCCACAACTGAAACCTGCTTTATCTCAAGAAGCAATGCGGACCTGAACTGGTTATGGCACAAAAGGCTTTCACACTTCAACTTCAAGAACATCAACGAACTCTGTAAGAAAGAGTTGGTAACAGATTTGCCTTCTATAACCTTTGTTAAGGATAAACTTTGCACATCTTGTGAGAAACGCAAGCAAAGAAAATCTTCTTTTAAATCTAAGCACAATTTCTCTATTGATACTCCACTCTTCTTAATCCACATGGACTTGTTTGGACCAGTCAGTGTCCCAAGTCTAGGAGGAAGAAGATACACTCTAGTAATGGTTGATGAGTTCTCCAGGTTTACATGGGTGATCTTTCTGAAGAGCAAAGGAGAGGCTGCTAGAGAAATCATTGGATTTGTCAAAAAGATTGAAATGCTGAACTCTGCTCAATTAAAGAAGCTTAGAAGTGATCATGGTACTGAATTCAGAAACAGTACTCTTGAGGAGTTATGTGAAGAAAGAGGGATTTCACAGAACTTTTCAGTAGTAAGAACTCCACAACAAAATGGAGTTGCTGAAAGGAGAAACATAACTCTCATTGAAGCTGCTAGAATAATGTTGTGTGCATCAGGTTTACCTTCATCATTCTGGGCTGAAGCTGTCAACACTGCCTGCTTCACCCAAAATAGATCTTTAGTGGTGAAAAGGTTCAACAAGACTCCCTATGAGCTGCTCAAATGGAGGAGGCCAAACATTAGCTATTTCCATGTGTTTGGATGTCCTTGCTTCATTCTGAATCAAAGGGACCAACTGGCAAAGTTTGAGCCCAAAGCTGATGAAGGTGTATTTGTTGGATATTCTGCTATCTCCAAAGCCTACAGAGTATACAACAACAAGAGAAAGGTGATAGATGAATCTATCAATGTCACCTTTGAAGAGTTTAGGAGTGCCTCCACCAAAGCTGTTCCTGAATAAGTTTCAGGAGAATTCATCTTTGATGATCTGATGCATTCCATCATTGAAGAAAATGACTCAAAAGCTTCCACTACATCCCGAGTGGAACTTGCTAATTATGATGGGCATGATGATGATTATGTTTATACACCCTATGTGAATAAGTGTACTGACATAATTACAACCTCATGTCCTGAACCAATCAATGCTGATTTTCCTGGATCCTCTGCTGATATGTTCAACAATGGAGTGTCATGCTCAACAAGTGAACATGCTCAAGATATCAGTGTGTCTGAAAATCTTGAGAGCTGCTCAACATGACCTGTTGAAGATACAAATAACTCAGGAGAATCCTCATTGAAGCAAGATCCTAAGTGGATCAGGTGTCACCCAAATGATCAAATAATTGTTGACATCAACAAAGGGGTGAAAACAAGATGGAACAGCTTAGGAAACTTCTGTATGTTTTCTAGCTTTGTGTCCCTGATGGAGCCTAAGAAAGTGGATGAAGCACATAAAGATGCCAATTGGATCACTGCCATGCAAGAAGAACTCAATCAGTTTGAGAGAAACAAAGTATGGAAGTTGGTCTCTGTTCCTAAAGGAAAAACAGTAATTGGCACCAAATGGGTTTTCAGGAACAAGATGGATGAGCATGGTCATGTCATTAGAAATAAGGCAAGACTAGTTGCTCAAGGCTACAGACAGGAAGAGGGCATTGACAATGATGAAATATTTGCTCCTGTGGCCAGGTTAGAGGCAATTCGGTTGTTTCTAGCCTACGCTGCTCATAAGAGCATGAAGGTATTTCAAATGGATGTGAAGTGTGCATTTTTGAATGGTAAGCTGCAAGAAGAAGTCTATGTCAAGCAGCCTCTAGGTTTTGAAAATGAACATCATCCAAGTTTTGTCTATAAGTTGGACAAAGCTCTCTATGGTCTAAAACAAGCCCCTAGAGCCTGGTATGACACTCTAACTGATTTTCTTATGAGCAATGGTTATTCCAGAGGTAAAGTGGATACCACACTGTTCATAAAGAAAGTGAAGTCTGATATTATGCTTGTTCAAATTTATGTGGATGACATAATATTTGGTTCTACTAATAAGCAGTTATGCAAGAATATTTCACTACTCATGAAATCTAAATATGAAATGAGTATGATGGGAGAGATTACTTTCTTTTTAGGATTACAGGTTAAACAAACCTCAAATGTAATTTTTATAAATCAATGAAAGTATACTTTAGATCTTCTGAAAAAGTTTAAATTTGATCAAAGTTCTCCTATCAAAACCCCAATGGCAACCAATGTAAAGTTGGATGCAGATGCCAGTGCCAAAGCCGTTTCAATAACAGCTTAGAGAGGCATGATTGGGAGCTTGCTGTATTTAACTGCTAGTAGACCTGATATTATGTTTGCTACCTGTTTATGTGCTAGGTTTCAAGTTGATCCTAAAGAATCACATCTAGCTGCTGTAAAAAGAATCTTCAGATACCTTAAGGGTACACCAGGGTTGGGTCTTTGGTATCCCAAAGACTCAAGTCTTGAGCTAACAGGATATTCAGATTCTGATTTTGCAGGCTGCAGGCTAGACAGAAAAAGCACAACAGGTAGATGTCAACTCCTTGGTGGTAAGTTGATAAGTTGGTGTAGCAGGAAGCAGAATTCAGTTTCTACTTCTACTACTGAAGCTGAGTATATTGCTGCTGGAAGCTGCTGTGGGCAGATTCTATG
This sequence comes from Centrapalus pauciflorus, assembly GCA_020465985.1. Taxonomy (NCBI): domain Eukaryota; kingdom Viridiplantae; phylum Streptophyta; class Magnoliopsida; order Asterales; family Asteraceae; genus Centrapalus; species Centrapalus pauciflorus. Next base: position 339,606 of record JAANYP010001768.1, read on the forward strand.
GATGCAGCATCAGCTTGAAGACTATGGAATTTTATATAGGAAAACTCCTATTCTGTGTGATAATACAAGTGCTATAGCTATCTCCAACAATCCAGTATTTCATTCCAGAACAAAGCATATAGAGGTCAGACATCACTTCATCAAGGATCACATCCAGAAAGGTAATGTGGAGGTACGTTTTATTTCCACAGATGAACAGCTTGCAGACATTTTCACCAAGCCTCTTAATGAAAATAGATTTAATTATTTTGTAAGCAAGTTGGGCATGTTAAATAAATGTGACTAAGTGTCATAAATGTTCTAAGTTATTATATGTCTCACACTGCTCAAGTTTCTCAGAACAGCTTAGACAGAACAGGTTATGCATGTTCTATACTTAGCCAATTTCTGAAAACTTGAACAGCTTGAGCGTATAACAGGGTTGACAATATTAGCTTACACGTCAAACCTGGTCTGATGATCAAACCTCCAACCTGCTCACTCTCTCAATCTGTCATACAAGACATTGTCTTGTAACCTGGTGAGCTATTGAACACAACCTGTTCTTACATAGCTGAACAGGTTGAATGAACAGCCTGAAGAGTGAACAGCTTGTGATGACCCTGCTCATCACAGGTTTGTCCAACAGCTTAGACCATCAGTTTTAATTACCTTTCTTCACAATTAAGTTACTTAATTTTTGTTTTTATTTAACTTAATTATAGCGGATAATGTGTGTTAACGTGTGTTAGTGACTAAAAAGGGATCGAGTGGTCTGACAACCGTTCTGACATGGACAACCATTCTCTTTTCCGTTAAAGAACATTTCAAATCAACCGCCCAAACTTTTCTCTCTCATACCCACTCACATTCGAATCCTATAAATACCCTTCTACTGTTTCATCTTCGTCTTCCGTACTGCTTCCATAACTTCGAAAGAACCCTAACTTCGACTAAGTGTCTCGTGATAATACTTCCACTACTTTCCAAATGGCTCACCAGAACAGCCCCTTTCTTCCAGTTTTCATTGGTAACGATGTGCACAAACACTCGTCTGTTACCACGGTGCTGACATTGAAACCCACCAACTTCCTCGCAAACTTAACCATCCCAGAAAATTATGTGGGGAAAGGATATGAAGGCATGGTGGAGTTTCTGAAGGTTCACCCATTGAACTACGCAATGACTGCATCTCCTGGTGTCCTGTACCAGGAGATGGTATATGAATTTTGGTACACCTGCTCTTATGATCCTTCTGCCAAAATCATTAGCGGAACCATACTCAATGGGACTCAGACCATTGAGATTACAATAGGTCTGATCAGGGAAGCTCTTCGTCACCCTGTGGCTGAAACCTATGATCAGCCACAGCCTGAAAAAGACCAGATGGGAAATCTGCTACATTTCTGTGGTGTAGCAGAACCCAATGTTGGAGCCACACTGTTTAGGAAGGATTTGTCTCCAACCTACAGTTTCTTGTTTGCCTCGGTGGTGATGTGCTTCAGCAGTAAAGTTGGTTCATTCGACCAATTCAGCCGTGATGAGATTCCAATAGTCCAACAGCTTGTGGATGGGACTACAATCAACATGGCAAGATGGATTTTCATGAACTTGAGGAACCTGAGGCAGCAGGAAACACATCCAGCTGTTGTTCGATATCCAAGGTTTTTACGCCTCATCTTCAAGCACATCTGTGGTGAGCAACTCTACAACTCTCATCCTCTACTACGTACTGTTGCATTCCCTGTAATAGGGAATAGAGTTTTCTACACCCCTGTACTCCCAAATGAACCTCCCTGTACTCCCAAATGACCCTCTACTGTGAGGGTGGATCCAGAGACTGCTCCCAAGAGAAAATCCAAATCTAGGGTCAAATTTGTTAAAAGGACCCTGGAAACGACTGAAGCTGAGCCTGTCCGCAAGAAGGCTAAAACAGCCAAGTCCAAGTCTGCCCCATCAGCCTCTGTGGCTGAGGGGGAGCAGGCTTCTCACCCTGGTTCATATGTTGAACCTGAAGCCTTTGTGGCTGGTGCCTCTGTGGCACCTGAGACTATGAAACAGGCCAACCCACCTGTTTCTGACCCAGTCTCACCACCAGTCCAACCAGAACCCCTCATCACCTCTCCATAACATCCATAATCCACCTCATCTCTCAAATCATACTAATGCAAATCCATCGCCAAAAAGAAACCCACAGCCCAAACCAGCCCCTCTGATCCCTCTCAACAGGGTTCAGTTGAAAAAGAAGCACACCCTGCTGCTTCTCCTATTTTGGGAGAAGGTTCAGCACATTTGGAGCAGGCTTCACTCCAACAAGAGTCTACCTTGAGTTAGCCTAGGCCCTCTGGTCCCTCCCAACAGGAACCAGTTTTACATATGGAGAGTACCACATCCACCATTCCAGCCTCCCAACAGGATGAGAATATTGAATGACAGGAGTTCACTCCACTCCATACTGAATCCCCACACTTCTACACAACCTGAGTCTGCACGAGGTGCCAAACCTGCTGGATTAGACCATCCAGTAGATCAGCCTCCAACTTCTGCTCCTCATGATAAAGCTGTTTACACCCAACAGCTGCTGAAGGACCAACATCTCAAGCTGATGAACCTCAGGGAACATACCATCCCTCTGGTGAGGCTGCACCTCGTATGCAAACTCCATCAGTAGGTTTCACCACTGTTGATGTTGAAATGCACATCCCATCTCCCCATGATGAGGCATCTCTAGACCATGGTGCTGCTGAGGGAACAACCTCAGGCCTTAATGAAGGTGCTGAAACACAAGCAGCATCTGAAAGGCTACCAACTTCTACCCCTTCTCCTGATGAAGCAGCTACAGCCACTGCTGAGGGACCCATTGACCCTTCCAAGCTAAGCCATATTACTTTTGCCCAGGCTATGAAATTTCTGTCAAGAGCCACCCTTCCCTCTCCATCACATCCCCAAACTCCTGCCTCATCCTCATCTCATTCATCACCCTCTACACAATCCAAACAATCCACTCATACTCCCCCATCCCCCAGAGATCTTCCTTTGAAGGATCATCTTTCCTTGCTGACCAACAAAGTTGGATCTTTGGAAAATTCCATGACTTCTCTACCCTCAATAATCTCAGACTCTGTGTCTGCACAGCTCTAGGGATTCTTTGATTTGTTCAAGAATTCCTTTCCAACCACGCCACAACCTGACCAGTCCTCACAGCTGCTTGCACTCACTGCCCAGCTGCAAAACATCTCCACCTCACTCTCCTCTATTATTTCCTATCAATAGGACTCTGTGTCCTTCATGACAGCCATATCCCAACAACTGTCAACTCTCCTCACCACTTGCACTACTACCCTTCCTACTACATTGGCCAGCTAAAACTCTCTAATTGTTTCTCTGTACAATTCTGTGTCAGCAAATATTGATGATGTGCAGGACTCTCTTGAGTTACATCTTGCACAGCTTCAAAGTTTGTTGTTCACAGCTTCTGACAGAGAAAATCTAGTCAAGCTGTCCTCAATGGCTGATTCCCAATCCTCTTCTCTTCAAACCTGCCTTACCCAGCTTGCAGAGGTTAAGGACAATTTGGCTTTCTTAGTGCATAGCCTAGTTGGCCCCAAACCTGCTGCCAGAACTGCTGCCAAGCCTACTGAATTTGTCTCTCCAGGTAGACCAGTTGTTGAAGGTGCTGGTCCACCTCCTTCAAAGGGGGAGAAGTTGTGTGCCTCAAAGACTATGTCTAAGGGGGAGAAAACCTCTTCTCCTTCTAAGGAGAAATCAACATCTGTTGGTCAAGCAGCAGGTGCATCAGGAACAGGTCCAGCTGCAGATGTCTCCCGCCACACTGAAGTTGCTCAGCCTACTCAGGCTGGATCTCCAAACCCTGCCCAAACTAAGGGGGAGGAATCCATTCCTGGGGACAGGCCAGGTAGAAGGAGGCATCTGATTTTGGAAGAAGAAGAAGAAGAGGAAGAGGTTCCTGAAGCTGTTCAAACTACAACAGCCAAAGGAAAGAAGAAAGCAGCTTTTGACCCTGATCACCAAAGAGCAGCGCAGCTAAAGTTTGACAAGGCAAGGGCTAAGGAAATGGGTGTTCCTATGGATAAATACTATGAGCTCAGAGATGAACAACTCCAAGCCTTGGAAACACTAAGAAAGGAAGAAGCCTCAACCAAAGCTGCCATATCCCTTGCATTCAAAGAGGCAAGCAAAATTAAAATGCCTTCTTTGGATGTGTAAAGAAAACTGCTTGAAGCTGCTAGAGAGTCAGCGGGTGAAAAGGAAGGTGGTAAGGAAAAGGGTGCTCCGGTCTCTGTGACCAAGTCCAAACAAGCATCCTCTGCAAGAGCCCAGATACACTTTGACAACTTGGCAAGAAAAAAGTTCTTTGATGTTGCTGATAGAAGACTTGCCAAGGAATCTATTGCCAAAGTTGTGCCCATTTCAAGAAAAGGCAAATAGTGGAGGCTACAGATAACCAGAATGGGTGCAACAGGCCCAGAACTGGAATCATATGATTACACTGATGTTGCACAGATGGGGTAAAGAGAATGGGTAGAGTTGGCAGTTGCCCTGAGCCAGTCTAAGTCTGAAACGGCTAGGACTATTAGGGCATATGTCCAAAAGTTGATAGAAAGAGTGAAAGATCTTGGCCTGATCTCAGATGAATTAAGTAAGGGTGTCTCTGTGACTTACCCCAAAATAAAGGCCAAGAGGAACAAAAAGGATTCAGAGTTGGAGGAACTCCTGATCTTGATTGAACAAGGTGACTATGCAGTAGAGATCAAAAGAGTTGACCACAGCCTGCCCAAAGGAGTAGAATTTGAAGAAGGCAAGCTGATTGAAGAACCTGAGTTGGCGGCATTTTTTGTAGATCCCCTGACAAAGAAGAAGTGCTTTCAAAGAGCATCAGACCTACACAAAGTTGGTCTCAAACATCTTGCAGCATTCACTCTTGCAAACTCCTTCAGGCAATCCGTAAAGTGGAGAGCAACCATCTGGGATCAGCTCAGAGGCTTCTATGAAAGAGGGGAGCTTGAACATCCCAATTTTATGTTCCTCAGAGTTGAAATACAAGATTTGGAGGAAACCAGGGATAAGCTTGAACGAATGTTTGAAGAAGGACTGCCACCACCACTGTCCTGAAGTCCATATACTATCTGAGTAGGTGAAGAATGGAAGTTGTCCATCAGTTGGACAGACTTGCCATTATTTGCTCCCATCATCAACAGTCCAAATTGTTAAATTTTCCTGTACATTAGTTGTACTTTGTTACATCAGTTGTAATATACACTAGTACATCAGTTGTACTTTTGTAAAAACATATGTTGTTTATATAATCAAAAATCAGTATATATAAACAGATCTTTTACTTTACTTTAATGTTGTAATTTTATTTCAGCAAAATGTATTGTAAAAATGTATATTGATTATTGATAAAATCAGCTTAGACTGATTATTGAAAATAGGGGGAGATTGTTAGGCACAAAAAGGCCTCAGTCAAACCTGCTCTACATCTTAGGGGGAGATTTTTAATCAAACCTGTTTGATGCACTTGAAGGTATAATTTAAGGCCTATTTATGCCTTATTGAAACCTGAAAAGTGATTTGCAATATCAGCCAAAGCTGTTTACCCTGTAGCCTTCGTTGCAACAAACACAGATTGTCCAATCTGTACTGTCTGCTGAACAGGCTGGACATAAACTGTTTACGCGGCTCTGTTCTGTTGAGCAGCTTGGACAGATTCTAAGTGTTTTGTCCTTTGTGAACAGAACCTGTTCTTTGTGAACAGGCTAAACACTTTATGGAATATGTTTCGAAGTCCTCATGCATTGTTTTTAGCTACAAGATCAGTTTACAAAGTCGAAGACAAAGTGGAAAAGAGAAACTGCAAAGCCTGCCTACGCTGTTCTGATACTTGAAGACAAACGGATATCTGAAAAGGGTGAAAAACCTTTTCTTATATCAAAATGGCCTTAACAAAAGAAGAAAGATGAAAAGTTGACATTCCTCTTTTGGTTAAAGCCTTATGCAACAGTGACAAAAAGAAAAAGACAAATATTCTGCCATATGAAGACAAATCTGCTTTATCAGAATGTGCAGAAAAGGTATCTTGTCTTTTTGGAAAGACATTCCACTGTCTCATCGTCCAATGAAGAAGCTTCACTGAGATTCTCAGTGAGAGTATAAAAGGAAGCTTCTAAGGATTGTGAGATAACCAAGAGTGACAAATCAGATCGTGCATTAAAGTGTGTTTTTCATGAATGCAAGTCTGCTTGAATACAACAGTACGTGTGTGTGAGTTGTTCATACTCAAGTTGTCCATCTGTGTCTTTTAAAATCAGTGAGTGCATCTAAGTGAGTGTAGTCATTGTATCTAGTCTGAGTGTGTCTTAGATTAGTTGAACATCTGTTGTATCTGTCGTCTCAGCTTGAACCTTTCCGCAGTTCAGGCTTGTTTGTAATTAACACTTGTTGATACTATACACAAACATTGAGAAAAGAGTGTTGAGTTTTAAATTACTGTATTCACCCCCCTCTACAGCTTAGAACAATACACTAGGGAAACCTTTTGGGACCTACATAATCCACTCTTGAGGTATGTTGAATCCTTTCTTTAGCACTAACGCTTTTTTTTTTTCTTCAGTAAAGATACATGAATTCTTCTCATCACAGATCTGAGAGACATTAATGAGATTGTGATCAAGTTTATCAACATGGTAAACTTGATCAAGAGTGATCGTCCCATTAGTGACTACTTCTATTCCAATGATATTTCCTCCCTTATTACCAGCAAATGACACAAATTTCTTGTTCCCTCCCTTGAAGTCTGTCAGTAGACTTCTGTCCCTAGTCATATGACGAGAGCAACCACTGTCAACAAACCATTTGTGGTTTAGACTTGTAGTTAACTCCTGCAAATGAAAGAAAACATGTTAGTTATCAGGGGAACCCAAGCCATGACTGTCTTGGTAATATCATTCTCATCCACATACTTGAACTCTTTCAAATACCCATCTCTCCTTTCAGGTGACTTGGGTTTTTGAGTAAGAGCCTGTTGTGGTGCTGAGTGATTAATATTCACTCTTTGCTTTTGGGTTGTCATTTACGGTGGAGCCCTAGAATAATTTCTATTATAGTGCATTTCATTGTTATATCCATGGGCTCTTCCTGGTGTCTGTTGTCTGTTAGGGGTATGTGACCTAACTGGAGTGTAAGTCCTCTTAGGTGTAGTACTCTTATAAACTGGTTGTGGTCCTGACCTAGATTGACTAGGGACTCTATTCGGTGTATTAGTACTAATCACTTCATTCTGTCTGACTGACACCGGAATTTGCTTAACACCAACCCGTGGTGTTATATTCAAGTTCTTCTCATTGTTTTGAGAACTACTTGTACTTGCAATACTAGCTACTGACTTTAAGGCTCGTTGGTCTGGCTTCCCTACTGTCGATGTAGACTCTACTTTCTTATAAGGACAGCTAGACGCAACGTGACCTTTCTCATGACATCTGAAGAATGGCATTTTATCAATTGGGTTCTTATAAGTACATTTTGACTTAGATATCTCACTAGTGTCATGTTCTTTCGGTTCAACTATAGTGTTTACAACCTCTTGATGATTATTACTTAAAATTTTTTATTCTTCTAGTTTAGTGTCACTAGTAGACTGCACAAACTTAACTTTCTTAATCTTAGGGGTTGTGGTTGACACCTTAGTTTAATTTACCTTTTCAGGTTCAGTTACAGTTGCTACCTTTGATTCAACCGTTTCTGTGGTCTTATCCTGAGGTTGAGGCACATAGTTGCTGTTGAACGGTAGAGGACATTCTTGATAACCTAGGCCCACTGGTTTCTTAGACTGTCTTTGTGCATCTAAGATTTTGCCTAGATTTAGGGACGAGTTCCTAAACTTTTCAAGTTTGCTATTGGCCTCTGCAACCTTAACTCTAGATTCAGCTAGTTCTACATCCTTAAGGGTGAGTTCTTTTGTCAAATATTCGACATGCTCATACATTAGTTCTAACCTGACACATTGTTCCCTCAATTTATCTTTTAGAACTATCACATCCTGAGCATCAGCTTTCATCTTTGCCCTTAGATCTTCCTTAGTATCTAAAAGACTAGCATTGTCTGATTTTAATGATTGGACTTGAGCTGTCATGTTGGTATGTGTATCTAGCACTAAATTTAATCTATCATTTAATGTAGCACATAAAACGCATAAATCATGAAATGTGGAAAAGTTAAGAGTTACCCTTTTGCGATGTGATTCCACGTTAGCCATTTGAGCTGCAAACTCTAGAGTTGTTTGCTCCTCAGACTGTTCCACCAACAAAAAAATTGAATCGGACTGCTGGGTGTCCTCCTTTTCTGCTTCAGCTCTCTCTCAGCGGTCTCAGTTATGTCAGCCATAAAAGCTCTGGCATTTGACTCCGGATGAGTACTCCAATCATATGTTCCATCGAGCCGTCTGACGGGCCGTCGTTGTGACCCGCAGAAATAGTCCTTAAATCCACTATTTAGCTTAGAGAAGTAAGGGTCGAATCCACAGGTTGTGTGGTTGTAATTAGGGTTAGCTTATTAGCCTCATAAGTTTATTGAAAGCACTTAAATTGTGAATTTGTGGAATTGAATGATTTGTTTAGATTAATGAATTGCTATCGCTTTGTAACTAAAATTAAGGGCAGAATAACTAACGTAGTAAATAAACAATCAAGAGACGAATAATCATTCACGGGATCACCACGGCATAAGTATTACTCACTATAATTTCATGCAACAATCACATAAATATAATTAATTGCGCGACTAAATTACTCAAACATGTTTTAACCAATAAATCTCGGCATAGCGTATGCCATATTAATACTTGACTTAATCCCTTAGCTAATGGACTCGGCACAAATAATAATACCACGATAAACTATCTTGCTTTTACCAATCAAAACATACTGTTAGGCACAAAAAGGCCTCAGTCAAACCTGTTCTGCATCTGAGGGGGAGATTCTTAATCAAACATGTTGATGCATTTGAAGGTTGAAATTAAGTCCTGTTATATGTCTTATTAAAACCTGAAAATGATTTGCAATATCAGCCCAAAGTTGTTCTATATGTTGCATGTGTTGCAACAAAGACAGTTTGTCCAAGCTGTTCAGTCTGCTGAACAGGCTGGACATAAACTGTCTACGCTGCTCTACACTGGTGAGCAGCTTGGGCAGTTTACAAGTTGTCTGTACTCTGTGAACAGAACTTGTTCTTTGTGAACAGGCTAAACACTTTATGGAATATGTTTCCAAGTCCTCATGTATTGTTATTGACTAAAAGATCAGTTTATAAAGTCGAAGACAAAGTGGAAAACAGAACTGCTCAGTCTGCCCAAGCTGTTCTATCACATGAAGACAAAAGGATATTTGAAGAAGGGTGACAGACCTTTTTCTTATATCAAAATAGGCCTTAAAAAAGGAAGAAAGACGCAAAGTTAACATTCCTTATTTAGTTAAAGCTAATGGAACTGTAGACAAAAAGAAAAGACAAAAGTTCTGCCCACATGAACACAACTCTGCTTTTCCGAATGTGCAGAAAAGTTTATGTTGTCTTTTCAACAAGACTTTCCACTTTTCCTTTCATCCAATAAAGAAGCTTCTCTTAGATCCTCTGGGAGAGTATTAAAGGAAACTTCCAAGGATTGAAAAGATAAGCCAAAAAGCTAAGTACTGAAGCCAAGAGTTAACGTGCATTCAAGTGTGTCTTTCATGCATGCAGGTCTGCTTGAATAAAACAGTGCTTTGTGTCTAAGCTGTTTTATTCAAGCTGTTTCTCTGAGTCTCGTAAACACAGTGAGTGATTCTTAGTGAGTGTATTCATTGTAACTAGTTTAACTCTGTCTTAGATTAGTTAACATACTGTTGTATCTGTCATCTCAGCTTGAACATTTCCGCAGTCAAGCTTGTTTGTAATTAACAATTGTTGATAATACATACAAACATTGAGAAAATAGTGTGTAGTTTTTAAATAGCTGTATTCACCCCCCCTCTACAGCTTAAGGCTATATACTTGGGAAACCTCTTGGGACCTACAACTGGTATCAGAGCATTTTAGAGTGTATGTCATTCTAGATCTCTCATTCTCCCAAAGTTTCCATGGACAACAGTGCTGCAAGTTCCTCATACTATGACAATGGCTCAATGGGCAAACCTTCAAAGTTAAATCATCAGAACTTCTACTACTACAAAATGACCCTAATGCAACATCGACAAAATGTCGCATTAGGCCTTAAAAGTGTTGCATTAGGGCTAATGTGACACTTTATCAAATGCCACCTTAGCCAATGTCGCCTTAGGTCTAAAGCGACACTTTTTCCAAAATATGCAACACATTTTAAAAGTGTTGCATGTATTTTATAATTGCGACACTTTTAAAATGCAACACTTTTTACATTCTAATGCAACACTTTATGATTTATCTTCATTAAGCTTTGGCAACACTTTATTTATCAAATGTGACACTTTTATGGTCTTTTAGCAAAATATATGTGACACTATTAATGCTTTATTGCAACACTTTTTTTTATTCTTTTTCATTTAATACAAAGACAATAAATTAATATATTGATTTGTAGTATTTTCTTCATATAATACCAAATTCTATAATATGAATTAATAATAGAAATAAAACCATATCATTCAAATTGTATTCCAACAAAAGTATTCTCTAATACCAAAAATAACTATAATGAAATGTACAAGCAACACAAAAAAAAGTCGAGTACAATCACAAAATGTATGTTTTTAAATCCTAGACTTGAAATTTATTTCATACGAAATCGTTGCTTCATTTCATCACCTTTGCAAGCTCTAAACATTACTTTGCATATTCCAATAGAACGTAGCCTGAAACATACAAAACCAATATACAATATTGTTAGTGTGTTTGGTAATTTAAATAATTAAAAAATTATAAAGCACAAAATCTCTAAACATGCACTTCGAAGATAATATAATTTAACAAATTAAGTAAATTGTTTTCATACCTTGTAATGCACGTGGACAAAACTCATCCTAAATATTGTTGAATTCCACGAGGTAGCTTTCTACAAGCTTTTCCAATGCTTCTTCAACTACTTTTTCTCGTTGGTTGTCAATATCATTTCGTATCGCTTCTAACTCTGACTTTTTCCTCTCATGATCCTCATCAAACTTTCTTTTCATCTCTAACAACTTATCTTTTTCAACTTCTACACTAGCTTTGAGTGATTCCATGATCTCTCCCATGACCTTATACGCCGCCTCCCCTCCATTTACTTTCCTTATCAACTTATTAGTAACACCTCTACCGTAAAGTCTATGACGTCAATCATTTTCATGTGTTCCTTTATGATCATCCAAACAATAGAATTTTACCTAATTTACAAATAACTACTAGCGTATTCAATTAAATGTTGAATATAAAAGAAACAGGATTTTTGCTTAATAATATTGTTTATGGATCTTCTATTTTGAAATGTATCATCTTTTTTAATGGATTTCACCATGGTCTGGATTTTTTGAACTAAAGGAGTAAGGGAAAAGGGTGTTGCTTTGGCCATAACTAAAAGGGTTCATCATGTGACTTTCAATTCTCAACATATAACATACAAAGAACATTGACTTCCACACAGGCACATGCACACACACACACACACACACACACACAATGGAAAGCAAACTTCTGATAAAACATTGTCATAATAAAATTAGTCATGGTTTCTTTCTACAGTTATTACAAGAGTTTTACTGCACATATCAATGCAGAATTTCATATTAAACTAATTCTAGCATATACAAAGTATGGTTTTTCCATTCATCATGTGTATAGTATCTCTAAGCTTTGAACCTTGTAGGAATCTTGTTTTTACGTTCATCTACTCTATAATTGTAAATCCTCTGCCACAATAATAAATAATGCAATCCTAATTTGGATCAATTTCATAACAGTCAAAAAGTCTTCATAGACTTGATACCTTTTTTTTCTGCTAGAATCCCAAAATGTTGGCTTCGCCTTTGAATCTTCTGCTGTTACTAGGTTTCGTATCTTGATTACTGTCTGAGCAACTCATAGATTCACTTATTCCACTAATCTTTCTTACTGCCAGGCAACTCAGCACATTACTATCACCACATGACAATGCATCACCATAAATCTTTATCCAAATGATATATTTTTCTTTTTATCCGTGCATGTTGAATTTTATTAGCTTTATACTTGAAGTAACAAATTTCTGTCATAATATGTTTGACAGAGTAACTATGTACCTCGCTTTCATCTGTAATACATTTCCAGCTATTTTTTTATCAACCTGCACGTTCATTCATTTTTTCATATAACATTTTGTGTTTGGTACGAAGAAATCGAGAAAATGAAATTGTTTTGGATTTTAAGCTTTATTGACAAATGATAATAATACATAAATTAAGATTGGTATATAAAATGAAGAAAAATAATGAAATCTGAATTCTCTTATTGATTCTCTCCATTTTGATGAGGAAACCAAAGAAATGACATTTATATTAAAATCCTTCTACATCATTCCTTTGAGAATGGATGATATACTCCTATGATAAAGAACACCTTCAAAATCAAAACCATTCCATTCTCTTGATTTCTTCATACCAAATGCACCCTTAACTTAGAATTATTATGTCGAACTATTCATATGGTTTTTCTTAAATATTTTTGGGATCTTCTAGGTGGCTCCATATGAATGCCCTGCACTAAACAAGGCCTATTTGTTTCCTGAAGGTAAATAATTTTGACCACACGATGAATGCAAAAAAGGCCACCTACTTCTTCTGTTGCTTCTACAGGGATACACTTGATCCTTAACACGGAGATAGTCAAAGCAGATCTTGCTTCAAAAACTCTTATTAGTGCAGCTGGTGCAACCATTGAAGAAAATTGGGGGAATTTAAGCATTACAAATGATCAAGTAATTAACTTTATATTGGACATTGATCAAACAATCATATTTAGGCCACAAAGGCCATATCGAGATTCATTCTCAGTCCAAGTCATGGACTGATCAACACACACAAATACTCTTATATTGATTACTACTAATTGATTCCATAGACCAAGTAATTCTGGAATCGATCAACAGAATCAGAAACGTGAAAGAAAATAGAAACATGAACACGTAAATCTTAGATTGGAAAATCGAGGATACCTCAAGAATAGGAGAATCGCATATCTCAGAATGAGAAATCGAACATCGAAAGAAGTCTTCGGTCGTCGGTCGCCGATCGCTGGAGGAGGAACGGTTGAGATCGAAGCGTGCGTACGTACGTGAAAGCGAGAAGATGAAGAGTTGATTTGATGAACCGTACAGGTTAACTTGTTTTTCTTCTTTATGGAGCGATACTGCATTTTAATTGAAAGTCAAATTAGAATTTCAATTTTCAATTAATTTGTAAGGTTTTTTATTGCTAAATTATTTTTTTTCTTATCAACTTAAATAATTTAAATTGTTATATCAACTTAAATAATTTTTGAAGTTTAATTAAAATGTAGTATAAATTTCAAATTCTTGATTCTTTATTTTATGTATAATCTTTTATATATACGTACATATTTTTAATTTATAAAATAATAGAAAATTTTAAATTAAGTACTTATATTTAAAATATAATGGTAGTTCCTGATACACACACATAAATATAACAAGTCTAAGAAAAAAAGTATGTTACTTTTTTATATAAAAAATACAACACTTTTAAAAAGTGTCACATATTTACATTTGAAACGCAACACTTAAAATTAGTGTTGCATTTTTTAATAAAAGTCGTAACACTTTTAAAAGTGTTACATTTTTTTAATGAAAATCGTAACTCTTTAAAAAAAGTGTTACATTTGTTAATAAAAGTTGCAACACTTTCAAAAGGGTGTTGCATTAAAACATTATATGCAACACTTATGGTAAAAGTGTTGCTTTATAACTAAATTTATGAGAAAAGCAACATTTTTCGTAAGTGCTGCATCAAAAGTGTCGCATTAGGGTTATTTTGTAGTATTGTCTGGTTGGAAGTGCAGAATGATGCTCTACTTAGAGAATCTGGATGTGCAATTACCAGAGATTGTAATGGAGGGTCCCTATGTGCCAACCTCTGTTACAACTATAACTACTGCTGTTGAAGGAGCTGCTTCTGAAATCAGAACATTTGAAAAAGCTGAAGCTCAATGGTCTGAGACAAAAGACTGGTGGCTCTTGATGCAAAGGCCCAAAATAACCTGGTTATCTCTCTGCCTGATGATGTGTTCAAACAGGTTGAGAAGATGAAGACTGCAAAGGAGATGTGGGATACTTTGTGTACCGTCTATGATGGACCCACAATCACACTGGATAACAGGATCAATAATGTTGTTAGACAGTATGAACTCTTCTTTGCAAAAGCAAAGGAGACTCTCATAGAAACCTACACCAGGTTTACTGCTCTTGTTAATGATCTCAAAGCTGTTGGGATCACCAAGGAAAGCCTGACTCTGGTGAACAAATTCTTAGACATCCTGCCTGAAGAGTGGAATTTTTTTCTACAATCTTAAAAAATTCAGGTACCATCAGAAGTATGGATCTTGTCAACCTGTATGGATCATTACTGAATGATGAGCAGTCAAGGCAACAAAAGAGAAATGCCTTGGAAATGTCTAAGAGAGGTACAACATTTGTGGCCAGTGTGAGACAACCTGTAAGTCAGGTGAGTGATGTGTTCACTCAACCTGATCAACAGGCTGATGATAAGGAGGAAGTGTTTGATGAGGAAGACAATGCAGATCTTGGTGAACTAGATGATGAGCAAATGATAGCCATGCTTGTCAAAAGGTTCAACAAGAAAAGGTTTGGAAGAAACATGCTGCAGGGAAGCTCAACTGCTGTTAAAAAGAAGGCATTTGATAAGACCAAAACTGTGTGCTTCAAATGTGGCAAACCTGGCCATATAGCTGCTGACTGTGTGTCAAAAGCTGTTGGTCAGTTATCCAAACCACACAAGACAAACAGGGATTATGGCTATTGGGTTAAGTACCTTATGGCTATGGCCAAGCTGAGGAAGTTGGAAAACTCAGTGGTTTCCAACCGGCAAAAGGGACTCATGGCAGAGACTTGTGACTGGGAGGAGTCTGATTCAACATCTGATGAAGAAGACAATCACTGTCTGATGGCCAACACTGATGTCCCATCAACAAGCAACTTCAAACAGGATCTGGCTGAAGCTGAAGCTTTTAGCAGCTTGGAGAACTAGAACCCTACAATGATGTATAAGGTACAAAATTTTATGGATTACAGTTCTGAAGAAAAAGTTAAAATGTTTGATTATATGCTTGTTGATCTGAAAGCTGCTGTTGAGAAGCATACTGTTTTATTATCTGAAATCTCTAAGCTTAAAACTGATCTTGAAACAAAATCCAGTAAACTGGACAGTTTCCATAAGTTGGAAAATGGGCTTGATGAATTAAAACACATCAACTCTATCTTACTGGAAGAAAAGAGAGAAACAGATATAAAACATGCTAAGCTTCAAAAGATAGTTGACTCTTGGTGCCAATCTGCACAAAAAGTCAGCCACTGCATAAGTCAGCAAATCCTTGCACAAATCCAAGCCTATCTTGGAGGGGATCTTGACACAACAGCTTCCATTGTTGAGATTAATAATCTGAAAGAAGACTTGTCCACTCTTGGTGAGCTTCCAAACACTTTTATTCAAAAAGTGAATGGTAAACTAATCTCAACAAACAGGTTTGTCAGACCTCAAAACACTGACAGCTCGTGTGAACCTAGCTCAAAAGCTGCTGATGAAATGAGTTCTCCATCAAATCAGCTTGCTAAGTGCTCTGCTGATTCACACAAGCAAAAGAAAGGAAAGCATGTCCAAACTGCAGCTGTGGACACCAAGCCTGTTGACAAAACAGGCTTTGGATTTAAAGCTGATGGAAAAAGGCATACTAATCCTTTTAATGCTGAACATTTTGAAAATAAGTTTTCAAAAGGTAAGCAGTCTGCTTTTAACAAGGGTAAGTCTCATGTTAAAGGCAAACCTGCTGTGATTTCAAATAAGTTTTCTAATCATAGTGATAAACTGGTTTTAAATGAAAATAAGTTTTTCAAAACCAGAAATAATGATTATGTTGATAGGCAGCATCAATCACATCTCAGGAAGGACAAAGGCAAAGCCATTGCTCAGCCTGAAAGATTTGGGAATAAGTTTCCTAAACCTGTGGAAGTTCAAAAGCCAATTAAGCTTCCTATCTTTGACATCTGTCCTCCTAAAAAGAGGAAAGAAGAGACAGGCAAAGCTGTTGCTATTGAACCCTCCGCTCAAGCTGTTGATTCATAAAATAGTAATAAATTTGCTAAACCTGCTGATAGAATCAACAGAAATAATACAGAATATGTTTCTGAAAAGTCTTCTTCCAAAAATGCTAAGAGGAGAAAATGCTATAAATGTGGAATGAAGACACATCTGGCCAAAGAGTGTCCTGAAACTGAGGACATGAGGCCTGCTGACTCTGATGGTTCCCTCACAGCTAACATAAACAGTGTTGGAAACAACTTAGTCAATGAGAATGGTGTCCAAACTGTACCATTCAAATAGGAAATATTAGTGTTGATATCACAAGTCCATCACAATGTTGATGAAGTAGGAGAACTCATCTCTGTGATGAGTTCCCCTAAAAATGACTAATATTCTTATTGTCACTCTGCAGGAAAAACAACCATCCCAGGTTTGGTACTTGGACAGTGGCTGCTCAGGGCACATGACAGGTTGTAAGGACCTGCTGAGTGACCTCAGGCTTGAAAAAGGGCCAAAAGTCACATTTGGTGACAATGTACAGGGATCCACTGAGGGATATGGAACTCTTAAAGCTGGTGCTGCAGTGTTCAAAAGAGTAGCCTATGTGGTTGGACTGAAACATAACCTTGTTAGCATAAGTCAACTGCGTGATGCTGGCTACAAGGTTAACTTTGATGAGCACCTGGGTTACATATTGGATCCCCAAGGCAAAGTTGTGCTATGTGCTCAACGAAAGAAAGGTGTATATGTTGTGGACATGCAATCTGCTGATCCCACAACTGAAACCTGTTTTCTCACAAGGACAAATGCATATCTAAATTGGCTATGGCACAGAAGGCTGTCACATTTGAACTTCAAGAACATCAACAAACTCTGTAAGAAAGAGTTAGTGACAGGTTTGCCTTCTATGACTTTTGCTAAGAATAGACTATGCACAGCTTGTGAGAAAGGCAAGCAGAGGAAATCATCTTTTAAATCCAAACATAATTTTTCTATTGATACTCCTCTCTTCTTAATCCACATGGACTTGTTTGGACCTATCAATGTCCCATGTCTAGGAGGAAGAAGATACGTTCTAGTAATGGTTGATGAGTTCTCCAGGTACACATGGGTTACCTTCCTGAAGAGCAAAGGAGAGGCTGCTAGAGAAATTATTGGATTTGTGAAAAAGAAGGAAATGTTGAACTCTGCCCAAGTGAAGCAGCTTAGAAGTGATCATGGTACTGAATTTAGAAACAGTACTCTTGAAGACTTCTGTGATGATAAAGGAATCACTCAAAACTTTTCAGCTGTAAGAACTCCACAACAAAATGGAGTTGCTGAAAGGAGAAACCGAACTCTCATTGAAGCTGCTAGAACCATGCTGTGTGCATCTGGTTTACCTTCATCATTCTTGGCTGAAGCTGTTAACACGGCCTGCTACACCCAAAACAGATCCTTAGTGGTGAAAAGGTTCAACAAGATTCCCTATGAGCTGCTCAAAGGAAGGAAGCCAAATGTCAGTTACTTCCATGTGTTTGGGTGTCCCTGCTTCATTCTGAATCAAAGGGACCAACTGGCAAAGTTTGAACCAAAAGCTGATGAAGGTATGTTTGTTGGCTACTCTGCTATCTCCAAAGCCTACAGAGTGTACAACAACAAAAGAAAGGTGATAGATGAATCTATCAATGTCACCTTTGAAGAGTCCAAGAATGCTTCCACCAAAGCTGTTCCTGAATCAGTTTCAGGAGAATTAAACTTTGATGATCTCATGCATTCAATCAGTGAAGAGGACTCAAAATCTTTCACTACATCCAATGTGGAACCTGTTAATCATGATGGGCATGATGATGATGGTCAGTCATGTTCAACAAGTGAACAGGCTCAAGACAACAGTATGTCTGAAAATCTTGAGAGCTGTCCAACAGGACCTGCTGAAGCTGCTGATAACTCAGGAGAATCCTCATTGAAGAATGTAACTAAGTGAATCAGATGTCACCCCAATGATCAAATAATTTGTGACATCAACAAAGGGGTACAAACAAGGTGGGACAGCTTAGGGAACTTCTGTATGTTCTCCAGTTTTGTTTCACTAATGGAGCCAAAGAAGGTGGATGAAGCACTAAAAGATGCCAATTGGATCACTGCTATCAGTTTGAGAGAAACAAGGTATGGAAGCTGGTCCCTGCTCCTAAAGGTAAAACTATAATTGGCACTAAATGGGTTTTCAGGAATAAGATGGATGAGCAAGGTCATGTCATTAGAAATAAGGCAAGACTGGTTGCTCAGGGTTATAGACAGGAGGAAGGAATTGACTATGATGAGACATTTTCTCCTGTGGCCATGCTAGAAGCAATTTGTTTGTATCTAGCCTATGCTGCTCATAAGAGCATTAAGGTATTTCAAATGGATGTGAAGAGTGCATTTTTAAATGGGAAGCCGCAAGAAGAAGTTTATGTCAAGTAGCCTCCAGGTTTTGAAAATGAACAACATCCAGGTTTTGTCTATAAGTTGGACAAAGCTCTCTATGGTCTCAAACAAGCCCCTAGAGCCTGGTATGACACTCTTACTGAATTCCTTATGAGCAGTGGGTATTCCAGAGGTAAAGTGGATACCACACTATTCATAAAGAAGGTGAAGTCTGATATTATGCTTGTTCAAATTTATGTGGATGACATAATATTCGGTTCTACCAATGAGCAGTTATGCAAGAATTTGTCATTACTCATGAAATCCAAATATGAAATGAGTATTTCTTTCTTTTTAGGATTACAGGTTAAACAAACTTCAACTGGAATTTTTATAAATCAAAGAATTATACCTTAGATCTCTTGAAAAAGTTTAAATTTGATCAAAGTTCTCCTATTAAAATTCCAATGGCAACCAATGTAAAATTGGATGCTGATGCCAGTGGCAAAGCTGTTTCAGTAACAGCTTACAGAGGTATGATTGGGAGCTTGCTATATTTAACTGCTAGTAGACCTGATATTATGTTTGCCACCTGTTTGTGTGCTTGGTTCCAAGCTGATCCAAAGGAATCACATCTAGCTGGTGTTAAAACAATCTTCAGATAGCTGAAGGGCACATCAGGTTTGGGTCTTTGGTATCCCAAAGACTCAAGTCTTGAACTAACAGGTTATTCAGATTCTGATTTTGTAGGCTGCAGGCTAGATAGGAAAAGCACAACAGGTGGATGTCAACTCCTTGGTGGTAAGTTGATAAGTTGGTGTAGCAAGAAGCAGAACTCAGTGTCTACTTCTACTGCTGAAGCTGAGTACATTACTGCTGGAAGCTGCTGTGGGCAGATTCTGTGGATGCAGCATCAGCTTGAAGACTATGGGCTTGTGTATAGGAAAACTCCTATTCTGTGTGATAACACAAGTGCCATAGCCATTTCCAACAATCCAGTATTTCATTCAAGAACAAAGCATATTGAGGTCAGACATCACTTCATTAGGGATCACATTCAGAAAGGTAATGTGGAGGTAAGTTTTATTTCCACTAATGAACAGCTTGCAGACATTTTCACCAAACCTCTTGATGAAACCAGGTTTAATTACCTTGTCAGCAAGCTGGGCATGTTAAACAAAAGTGACTAAGTGTCCTCAAAGGTCTAAGACATTGTATGTCTCACACTGCTCAAGTTTCTCAGAACAGCTTAGACAGAACAGGTTATGCATATTCTGTACTTAGCCACTATTCTGAAATCCTTGAACAGCTTCAACATACGACAGGCTGAACAATAACAGTTTATACGTCCAGCCTGCTCTGATGGTCCATTCTCCACCCTGCTCACTCCTTCACACTGATCTACATGACATTGTCTTGTAACATGTTCAACTAGTGAACACAACCTGATCTTACATTGGAGCACAGGTTGAAAGCACATTGTGAAGAGTAAACAGCTTGAAGAATGAACAGCTTGTAATGATCCTACTCATCACAGGTTTGACCAACAGCTTAGACCAACAGTTTTTAACTACCTTTCTTCACAATTAAGTTACTTAATTTTTGCTTTTATTTAACTTAATTACTGCGGATAATGTGGGTTACGTGTGTTAGTGATTAAAAAGGGCTCAAGGGGTCTGACAAACGGTCTGACATGGACAACCGTTCTGTTTTCTGTTAACGAATTTTTCAAATCAACCGCCCAAATGTTTCTCTCTCGTACCCACTCACATTCCAATCCTATAAATACCCCCTACTGTTTCATCTTTGTCAGGATCTAAAACTGAATAACCAAGATTAACTGATTTGAATTTATCAGAGTATAAATCAATAATCTTGCTTTGAATCAAAGTTTAATTAAGAAGTTTGCGGAATAACACTTAATTATTTTAACAAAAACTTTCAGAATCAATAAAGCATAAAACATAAGAAGTAATCAAGACTGTTTGTATTGCTGAATTCAATGATTACAATCACCTCTAATCTGTTTTGATTAGACGAAGAACACAGACTGTTCTTAGGGTTTTACAACCTTAGAGGCTTATGAAAACTTAATCAACAAAGCAATTACAGACTCAAAATATGCAGAAAACTTCTATATTCTTCTATACAATATTCTGTCTATTTATATTGCTTTTTGGACTTGTTTCCTTGAAGGACTATGACTTCTCTGATAGTAGATATGCTGGAATCTTCGTGTAGATATCTTTCCTGAAAATCAGCACTTTCTGTTTATGAAACTGTTGAGCAGCTTGAATGTCTTGACAGCATGAACTGAGCAGCTTGAGTTGTTTTGCTCTGGCAGCTTGAACTTTTACACTGGCAGCTCGAGTTTCTTCAACTAGCAGCATGAACTTTGTATTTACATAAAAAATCTACTAACAGTCTGAGAAGTCTAACTAACAGCTTGAGCATACTTAAACTATTTCCCAACAATCTCCCCCTAACTTAAATTCTTTACACAAGACTTTAAGTTCTATACAAGAATGGAAATGAATAAGTAAACTGTTATTTACAAACCAAAGCTTTCAAAAACTTACAACTGTGCAAGTTTCTGATCTACAGCCTTCAAAAATTCTTTCTTCATCTCATCTTTATCACAAGATACCCTAACAGATTTTATCTGAAGTAGCATATCTTTTGGTAAATCATAAAATTCGAGATTGAAGAATATACCAGGTCCATCTGAAAATTTGATTCTGTATGTCCTTGACTTGACAAACAGATCAACTTGCTTGACCTTCTTCCCCTTTTTCACAGCATCCTCTATTTCTATCCTTGCAGATTCAGGGTCAACAATTGATTTTATATCTTTAATTACTTGCTTCGCTTGTGGTAGAGCAGATCTAACTTGTGATACAGACCCAATATTGTGCATTCTGATAAGCTCTTCTCTGGTCAACTTCTGAACCATCTGCCAAAATGTATCATATTCTTCTTCTGGTCCAGACTCTCTTCTTATCACAAACTTAATTTTCAAGTCACGGTCATCCAGTGACATAGCAAACCAGTAGTTGATCAGAGGCTTTGTGAAATCATGCTGATCAATCAGCTTCTCTATCTCCATGGCCTTTTGTAGTTGTTGCTCAAAGAGCACCCTTTTAACCGATGAAGGAATAGAAAGAGCAGCTTGATCAGTGGGAACAGGTATACTGGCAGCAGCTTCAGTTTGGACTGATTGAGTTGATGGTTGGACGTCTTGGGATGGTTGAGCTTCTGGAGAGACTTTTGTTCTCTTTCTTTTGTCCATCTCCTTGTCATGAATCTCTTGCAGCCTTTCAGTTGTCATGGACTGAGCCATTTTCTTTGGAATTCCAGCTGCAAATGCAAAATTTATCAAAAATCTTCTGTGCTCAGCTTTAGTGTGCCCTGTTGGCATCTTTCTCTTCTTTTCACCTTGTTTGCCCACAAACCCCTTTAGGTAGTCACCTAAGGTCTCATCATCATGTATTGGGGGCTGGGCTTGCTGATCTAATTCTTTATCCTGTTCTTCTGCTAACCTTTTGGCAACTTCAGCATCAAAGGCAATCTGGGCTTCTTTGGAGGAGAATTTGTGCTTTGGAGATTCAATAAGAATGCCCTTGCCTTTGTCTTTTGCAGAAGAGGATGTTGCTTGGACTGTACTTGATGGAGCTTGAATGCCTTCTCTGATCACAACTCCAGTGACTTTTGAAGGAGCAGCTTGAGTTTCTAGGCTAACAGCTTGAGAAGCTGTTGGGACTGCTAGCCTAGAAACTGGGACTGTTGGTGCTACTTGGACTGTTGTTGTTGATGGAGCTGCTTGGACTGTTGTAGGAACCTCCTGATTCTCCCCCTTTTTGGAAGCATTGGTTTGGTCAGAAGGACCTACAACCTTTGCCCCTTGGGTTTGAATCAAACGCTCTAATTGAATGAGCTTATTTCCACAAAGGGTAAACCCCTTATGAAGATAATCCATCCTCTGATTTTGAGCCATTTCTGATTGCTTTAGGGCCATTATTTGTGCACCCTGTGCAGCAATGATGGACATTTGGTATTCCAACATAGCTACAACAGGTTTCAGCTTGGGATCCGTCAAAAGCATGAGTTGCAGACTAGTCTCAAGATCAGAAAACACCTGTGGTGCTTGTGATCTATCACCGACATTAATACCAGAAGTAGAAACCTCTGGGCCCCTCTGTTCTTGGTTCTGGGGACTTCCAGCTTGTGTTTGCACACTTGCTGTTGCCATGGGCATGGTCTTAGCTATGTTGGCACTTTCCTGTGCCTCTTGTGCAGAGACATCAGTAGTCCCAGCCACAGAACCCATATGAATCATCTCTGAAGAGATGTTCACCTCCTGAGTGAGGATGGGAGTTTCCTCTAGTGGTTCCCTTTGGATATTCTGTGCAGGAGTATCCTCCTGCACAGGGATATATTGTAAGGTCTACCACTGCAAGATCTATCTAGACGCGGATCCGTGAACGAGTGCGGAATCCTCGTTGACGGTTAGACGGACAACTCTCAACCAACGGAAACACGGAGACTATTAGACGCTGAACGAACGACACACGAACGATCCTACGTACTAATTCTCTCCGAAACGGCACTCACCTAGCTGATAAACTCGAGATCGCCTCTTGCTTAATTCCTCACGAATTCTGCAAAAAGTCATCTAATTATTCGAGTCTATCCCTAATTATAGACCCTGATTCGAGTCTGTTGTGGGCCAACCTCGAATCTGGCCTAAGGCCCATTCGAATCTGTCCATCTGACAGACTCGAATCTAGCCCATTCGAATCTAAGGATACATTCGAATATCACAGATTCGAATGTCTTCCTTTACCTATTCGAATCTAGCCAATACACTTAAACACTTAAGTGATGAAACTTATGTTTTAACTTATGCTTGAGTTAATCTTTGACCTTTATGTTTGAACTTCTTGTAATATGTTACATCAAGTTCAAACACACAATCAATAACAGACAAACACATATTAAACATATACATCACAATACTTGTTAATACTCAGAATATTACCTAAACCATAATGCAGATCGATTAGACTGCTATCGACACACAGGGTGTACCAACAGACTCCCCCTTGACGATAGCTTCTAATTATCTACATTACATCAAATTTAAGTACTAGAGTTATATATACTACTACCTGCATATAATCCCGCATCTATACAAACTTTAACTACCTTTTGGAACTTCCTGGCTTCAGATCTCCATGGTTCAGTAAAAAAGATAGGCTGATCATGAAGCTTCTTCAGGTCGTCCTTTGATAGGTTTATCAAATGCAGTGGATCATATACCTTCAAAATGACCTGCTCGTCTTGATCCTCCATGATAGCTTCGGCAGTGTCAATCTCTAGGTACCACCACTTCATGTTGCTCAAAACGTTCTGTGGCATTGGTTTCATTGGCACTCTTTTCAAGCATTTGACTGGCTTATAAATCATTCTAGCCCAAGGCCTTCCAGTATGAGGATCTATCCTTGATCCATCCTCGACCCTCTTTCCGGTCCTTGGCTTGAGTCGCTCAAATTTGCCTGATCGCCCTTCTTTCCTTATAATTCTTTCAATTACGTTCGCGTAGGGATCATCTCCAATATTGATCAGCTCCTTCCAGGCTAACTCTTTAACTTCAATCTTGGGCAATAAATTAAACGCTTTCAGTGTCCGCCTCATGTATTGAAGGCCATCTCTTCTTTTCAAAATAAACAGCTGCAGTTCTTTGTCAAAGAACCAGCTAATAATCCCTCCTGAGAAGTTTCCAACACTTGGATTTCTCATCTTCTTCTTCATCTTCAGCTGATCTTTCTTTTCTTCCTTCTTGAACCAAAGATTTATCAGATCAGCTCTAGATGGCTCTTTCTCAGCCTCTTCAAGTTCTTTATCTTCAACTGAGGCTACCTTGATGTAATCAATATCAATCACATTATGATTATGGCTCTCATACAGTTCAGTGACTGGTTGTGAATTGATTATTACTTCATTAACATGATCGTCTTCATCATCTAGCACTTCATCATCCGATTTCCAGTCGACGACGTCATCTGGAATGAATTCACCTTCTTCTAATTCTTCAATATCATCTTCAAAATCAAATTCCATTAGCTCTTCTTCAATATCTTTCAGCGCATCTATCATGTCGCTATCTAAAGTCCTTGAAGAACCTGCCTCTCCTCCTGCTCCTCCTACTTCTCCTCCTTGACTAGGCTCCCCCTCAGATTGAGCAGTCTGAGCTGCAGAAAAATCTACTGGCTCATTCTGTCTTTTAGGGCTGGGATCATTGCCTTGGTTGTCTTCATCATCTTCATCATCATCATCTCTCGGCCTCTGTACTTCCTGATCACGGCACGACGTCTCCCCCTGAGCCTGTAGATTTTTCATTAGCTGCTCAATTAGGGAGCGCATCGACCTTATCTCAGCAGACTGATCACAAACAAAGGCTTTTAGCTCTAAGTTCTCTTCCTGAAATGTGACCACAATCTTCTTTAGATCGGCATTATGAGTCTGAATCTCACCGATTGCCTTTGTTAGGCCTAAGATCTGGATATTTTGGAAGTCAACTCGCGCTTTTAGCTGCTGAAACCTTTGATTGTCGGCGTATGAGGATGAGGTTGATGGGATGGACTGAATTGGAGTTGGAATGATTGGCGATGGGATGTATGGTTCATCATGAGGTGGTGATGGTGGAATGGTGGTTTGAGGGTCCTGTGGTTGAGGAATTTCAGGTTGTTCTGCTGAAGCTGAAGAGGATCCTTGCATGAACCTGTGACGTTTGGCCCGTTGCCGTGTCACTAGTTGAGAAACTTCTTCTTCTTCGAAATCAGACTCCTCCAATTCCCTGTCCACTCGTCTCCTAGAACCACCTTCATTTATAATCAGTCGCGAACCATAAGTTCCGATTTGAACTTCAGGAACGGCAGACATTGACTCTGGAGCTTCAACTTCTATCTCCTCCATCTCTTCTGACTCAGTTGCTGAAGATGACAAAACATTATCAGCCTGCTCTGGCTCATAATCCTCAACTTGCCTAAACACATCTTCTGCTCCTTCCGGAGGCTGTAATAACTGATCAACTAACTCTGCAGTTATTTCCTCATTGGCATGAGGTCCAGACGCCCAGATTTCTTCCAAAGTTTGAGCTATTTGCTCGGATTCTGGAACAGCTCTTGAAGGCCCTGCTTCCTGTACCTCTGGCTGTTGACTTATGGAAGGCCTTGATGGCTGAGTCTGACTCGCAGTAGCTCTTTGTCTTCGCCTTTGTGGCTGTGCACGTGGTTGTTGTTGTTGTTGTTGTGGCTGTCGAGGCTGAACTTCTACTTCACCTGCCCAGTTGGCATTATCTGGTGCCACAAAGTTCCTGTCTAAAACAGCTCCAAACAACGGTCGCTCGACCGGAATAGCCAATCTTCCTCGATGGGAGGAACAGTCAGCGAATATCCTTTTATCCATAATAGCTACGTTCTGAACGTCATTTGATGGCGGCAGATTTGGCAAGAAGTGCCTGATCAACATCATTACAAACCTCGGATATAGCAGAAACTGCTGATTTTCAGGAGCAGTTATTTGGTGCACAAACTCATAAAAGACCATCTCTGAAAAGCTATATGGTCGATTGTAAACCATAGCGACTATCCCAGATTGAATTTTCGCAACTATATAATCGAATCCAGCTTTCTTCGGAGCTAAGCAAACCATAAAAACATGGGCTAAAAACCTCCATTGCCCAATTAAACCACTTTTCATGTATGACACCTTGGTCACATCAAGACTGTATCCCATCCTCTGGAAGGCCGCTTGCCTTATACTTAGAGGAAACTCTATCGGACCAGCTTCTTCCTCTTGTGTGCCCAACTGCAGCACTTGTCGTAACATATCTGCCGAGAAAACTAACGGCTGTCCCGCAATTCGAGTGCGTAATACTGTCGGTGTGACCGAGCAGTCTACCTGCAGATGGTCATAGAATTGACGAATATACGGTAATATGAGCTGAACATTATGGGATAGTGCAAATCCTATCCTAGATTCCACAAGAAATTCAAGCATCTGCCTGTATCCCTGTGCCTCAGGGAGGTCATGATCCGGATGAAGCACCATATTGTGCTTAGGAACAAAAGCACGAACTGCCATATCTGCACAATAAATAAAACTGTTAGACTCATTAAAAATCAATAAACTTGTTTAAATTCAAATTTGTTTTATTTTGTACTTTATTAAATACAAAATCTAACACAATTAAATTTCCACAAGTTTAATAAAATTTAAATTAAACAAATTAAATAAAGTACAGATTCGAAAGTAACAGATTCGAAGTCTCCCTTTTCAAGTCTAATGGACAGATTCGAGGATCATGGTCATCTCGAATCTAATGACAGATTCGAGAAACCCATGAACAGATTCGAAGCCCCGTCGGCCCTTATTTCAACAAAAACCCAAAATTTTAACCATTTTGAACGTAGCAAATCACATACATTAGTTCAACTAGGTTCTAATTATAGATTTATGCTTTCAATTTGATATTTCATAGGTCCTAACTTAGTTATTTTTCAAGAACCCTATTTTGACCCATAAAACTTCAAAATGTGATGTTTAAGGCCAAAATTGTGTATAAAACTACCAAAATCTTGTACAATCCGGTTGATTATACCTAGATATGAGTGTAGAATCGAACACAATAGCTTTAGACTCGATGAAATGTCGTTTATGTGAAATACGGTAGACTCGAGAATAGATTCGAGATCGCCACAGACAGATTCGAGATTTCAGATTCGACAACAGTAAGAAATAAATGCCTTCACTGTGGACCTATATATACTACCTACCTTCGAGTCTATGTGTAGATTCGAGTCTACTGACAGATTCGAAATACTCCACATTCGAGTCTGTCTTAGATTCGAAACTACCAACACTTAGAAAAATTTCAGAAATTTTGAAATTTTGAAATAATTTCAACTTTTCCAACTATTTTCTACGGTATAGTGTAACAAGATAAACTATGCCAAATCTTTTACCCTAAGCACAAGATATTTCACGCAATGTTTATTTTATCCAACTTTGAATGCACCCTCAGTAATTTTTGACCTTTTACCTAAGTAAAGATTAAACTAAAATAAAATAAAATAAACTAAGGTAAAAATAAAATAAAATAAAATAAAATTTTGACCAAAAATTTAATCTAGACTTAAGCTAAACTTAAAGAATTTACAAGCTAAGCTAAATACTAAACAACATATTTTTGATGAGTATAGTCTAAGAAAGGTTCAATCAGATAGCGATGTCTGATACTAACTTTCAGTACTTAAACTTTCACACTTAGGAATTTTTGAATTCCTTTGATTGTTTGTCGTGACATACCCATTTAGCCGATTGTTGGTATTTTACCCTGTTAAACATTCTACATTTCGGAATATCCCTTGGCCTTTTTATTTATCAGGAAATTATCTTACGTGACTCAGACATAGACATACTTTTATGATCAAGGCACACAGACAAAAATTCTAACTTGTTGGTATTTGCAAACTTTCTTTAAAAGACAAACATCGGACACACGTCTGTATTTTCATACAACAAAGTGTCTTAGTTCGACTTAAGGTTTATTTTTAAAGTTAGCAGACAGCGGTGACAGGTCTGTACTGACGTACAACAAAGCGACATATCTGCTAACCCGAATCTAAACAGAGACAACAGGTCTGTACTTACGTACAACAGAGTTGCATGTTTTCGACTCTCAGTTACATATGATATTTCTATTCTTTCCATTTTAGATGTATTTGATGTTGCCATACATCCCCAGAAAGTTTGCATACCTCATTTAGACTCAATGTTTGTATGTCTTGTACATAAAAATTAAGACCGATTGGTCATACATCTAAGTTAGTGACACGCTTGACTTTTTCTAGAATATTTTATTAGCCTTGAGATTCCCTATATGTATTATGCCTACCAACACATCAAACTAAATAAAGTATAACACTTAGGATTTAGTTGCATTATGTGTGAAAGCCTAAATACTTAGAGTCTGTAACGACGGTGCTAATTTTCGTCACTTTGAACCTATGTATCTAAGACTTAATTTTTTTTTTTTTTTTTTGATATTCTCTTTTTTTTTTTTTGTATTTTTGTAATTTTCTCTCTTTTTTCTTTTGTTTTTCATAAGGAAAGCAATAAAATAAGCTAACCTACTAACTTACTAAAAATAGAAACTTACTAAAAATAGAAACTTTCCTAAATTAGCAGACTACTGTAAAGAAAGAAATACTAAGACTCTAAAAGAAAATAGATTACTACTACTAAGGCCAAATTACTCTGGGTTACGCATTCCATTCAGTTGAATTAAATACTCAAACCGTGACTTATCAAACGCTTTGGTAAATAAATCTGCATTATTATCTTCTGTTGCCACCTTTACCAGTTTGATTAAGTTCTTTTCTGCACAATCACGAATAAAATGATGCCTTATGTCTATGTGCTTTGTTTTACTGTGTTTAACTGGATTATTAGTTATAGCAATTGTAGATTGATTGTCTATCCTAATAGGAGTTTGAGTGTAAGCCAAACCGTAATCCCGCAGTTGTTGTTGTATCCACAGAACCTGTGAGCAGCAACTACCAGCAGCAACATACTCGGCCTCGCACGTTGAAATGGCTACCGATGTTTGTTTCTTGCATTGCCAGGATACCAATCTCCCTCCTAGGAACTGACAACCTCCAGTTGTAGATTTGCGCGTCAAGCTGCATCCTCCGTAGTCAGAATCAGTGAATGCCTCCAACTCTAGATCTCCCTCCGCGTGATACCAAAGTCCCAGCTTCGGTTTCGACTTGAGGTATCGTAGAATCCGCTTCACAGCTTTCATATGCATCTCCTTCGGATTCGCTTGAAACCTAGCACAAATACACACAGCAAACATTATGTCAGGTCTTGAAGCAGTTAAATACATAAGTGACCCAATCATGGCCCGATATAAAGTCGGATCCACATCGGTATCACTTTCAGTACCCGGCCCGAGATTATGATTCACTTGAATCGGCGTGCTGAAGTGGGCAGTCAACTTAGTTCCTTCCATCCCAAACCGTTCTAATATGTCATAGACATACTTAGTTTGATGGATAAACATCCCTTCCTTCTTTTGGTCAACTTGTAACCCTAAAAAGAAATTCAACTCCCCCATAGCACTCATCTCGAACTTAGACTTCATCACCTTCTCGAAATCTTTGCACATCTGTTCGTCTGATGATCCAAAAATGATATCATCGACGTACACTTGTACCAGATAAAGTGTTCTCCCTTTCTTTTCACAAATAGAGTACTATCTATCCTACCCCTCTCAAAGCCGTTTTCTAAAAGATGGTTGGATAAAGTCTCATACCACGCCCTAGGTGCCTGATGTAATCCATAAAGAGCCTTATCTAAGCGATATACTCTCTCAGGATATTTTGGATCTGTAAATCCGGGCGGTTGTTCTACATACACCAACTCCTTCACTTTCCCATACAGGAAAGCACTCTTAACATCTAACTGATATACCTTAAATCCCTTGAAGGAGGCAAAAGCTAAAAACAACCTAATTGCTTCTAACCTTGCTACAGGTGCAAAAACTTCATTGTAATCGATTCCCTCCTCTTGGTTGAAACCCTTTACAACTAATCTCGCCTTGTTGCGCGTGACTATACCCCGATCGTCTCTTTTGCACTTAAAAACCCATTTGGTTCCTATTGCAATCTCCCCTCGAGGTAACGGAACTAACTCCCACACTTCTAGTTTCCTAAATTGTGAAAGTTCTTCCTGCATCGCTTCAACCCAGGAGTTATCCTTAAGTGCCATTTGCACATTTTTGGGCTCTACTTGCGATATGAAACACGAGTATAGACATGTGTGATATGCCTCGGAGTCGTTTATCATCGACAACAACACAGTGTTGTTATTTACACTACTCCGAGTCCTCACACCCTCACTAGGATTTCCTATGATGCTTTCTATTGGATGGTTTTTGTTAATCCTAGAGGTCTCTATTTCATCAATCCTTAGATTATCTCCTAAGTTGGATCCTATTTCACCTAAAGGGGGAACAGGCTCAGCTTCCACGTTTTCCTCCTCACGGACATTTTCCTCAGAGTTGGAACTCGATGCTTGAGTCTGATTCTCATTGGTAGGTTCTTCTGGATTAGCAACTTCTGGAGACCCATCTACAGTCGCAGTAGGCTCGGATGTAGATTCGAACGTGGTCCTTGGAAAGATTTGGCCATCGTCGTTCAGATGCAACGTTGCCATGTCCTCCTCGATTGTACCTGCATTATCATTCAGAGGAATGTTAAATGACTCAAATAACTTATCATAGTCAAATATCCATTCCGGACCAGTTTGTAAGGTCTACCACTGCAAGATCTATCTAGACGCGGATCCGTGAACGAGTGCGGAATCCTCGTTGACGGTTAGACGGACAACTCTCAACCAACGGAAACACGGAGACTATTAGACGCTGAACGAACGACACACGAACGATCCTACGTACTAATTCTCTCCGAAACGGCACTCACCTAGCTGATAAACTCGAGATCGCCTCTTGCTTAATTCCTCACGAATTCTGCAAAAAGTCATCTAATTATTCGAGTCTATCCCTAATTATAGACCCTGATTCGAGTCTGTTGTGGGCCAACCTCGAATCTGGCCTAAGGCCCATTCGAATCTGTCCATCTGACAGACTCGAATCTAGCCCATTCGAATCTAAGGATACATTCGAATCTATCACAGATTCGAATGTCTTCCTTTACCTATTCGAATCTAGCCAATACACTTAAACACTTAAGTGATGAAACTTATGTTTTAACTTATGCTTGAGTTAATCTTTGACCTTTATGTTTGAACTTCTTGTAATATGTTACATCAAGTTCAAACACACAATCAATAACAGACAAACACATATTAAACATATACATCACAATACTTGTTAATACTCAGAATATTACCTAAACCATAATGCAGATCGATTAGACTGCTATCGTCACACAGGGTGTACCAACATATATGGCTCTTGCTGATAGGAGGAGGAGGAAGGAGCTCCTGGTCCCCTTTTTCTTTTGTATATATTTCTGAGTGGGCGTGTTGGCTGTACAAAAGGATCAGTGGGAGTTTGTGTATCATGAGGAGTGGGTTGGGGTCTTGGGGGTGTAGCAGTGATGTTAGGCTGAGCCTGCTCAAGACCCTCTCCTCTGTTTCCTGAAATGATGTTCATCATTGCAGAGGGCAATGGAACATCTACACTGACAAAATTGGCACTTGGCTTTATCAGCCTTTTGATAGAAGATAGTGAGTGCCTATGGGAAATATGTATCCTCTTATGTAAATGAGAAGTAATGCAGGTGTGTGCAATGATTTCTGCCAAAAATCTTGGATACATTAAAAACTTCCCATTCTTTAGGGAATGATGCCTTAACATCCCCTGAAAAATCATGTTTGAAAAATTGAACCGTTGGCCTGTTGAAAAGCACACTAAGGCAGTGGCAATGTTAGAAGAAAATTCTGACCAACCAGTTCTTTTGGGGCTCATACACTGCTGAATAATATGTACAAGAAATTTCCATTTAGGAGAAAAATGGGCTTTTAAGAAAGTAAAAGAATCAGCAGGGCCCCTATAACCAATGTTTTGAAGACCAAAATGTAAAGCTTGAAGGGATAGGTCTGTTATACCTGAGGCATCTTGAAGATGCAAATGGTGCCGAATGGATTCCTCAGTGATGGTGATGGGAGTGCCATCAATTTTGGATAGAAGGGTAGGAATACCATTGATGGTTTGAAAAGTGGCACGGTTCCAGATTTGTTCAATATGCGATATGTATATGGTGGGATTGATATTGAGGGCATGGTTGATATGGGAGTGCCTGAGGAAATCCATCATATCATGGAACGGCTGGAGTTCAGCATGTTTCAGAGTGTATGGGAGGCAGTTGTGTTCTTTTACGAACTCCATGGTTGATCAAACGATGGTTTTAGGGTTTGAAAGAAGAATGTGTGATTCGTTCAGAGAGAAAGTAGAAGGCCGTGGAAGAAAAATATGTAACTGGTAGTTACAACTGAACGAAACTGGGACCTTTAAAGGTTTCGAAAAGGTTGGGTCCCGCGCACACATTTGAAAAATTACCCAAATACCCTGCACACTTTGACAGATCAAGTGAAAATAACTAGCAGTCCGAGAAAATGAACTAGCAGCATGAGAAAATACTCATGCTGTTAGTGTAAAATTGTGCAACTTTTCAATGGAACAGTGTCTCCCCCTTAAATTAGCATACTAAATAGATAATAATGAAAACCAATTAATCCATGTTTACCATACCAATATTTGATATTAGGAAAGTGAACCTTCCCACATCAAAAGGTTTTGTAAATAGATCAGCTAGCTGATCATCTGTATGTATTTTGGTAACTTGGATTAACTTCTTTTCATTACAATCTCTGATGAAGTGAAATCTGATTTCTATATGCTTGGTTTTCGGGAATTTCACTGGGTTTTGCACAATGCTAATTGCACTTGATTTGTCAATGTAAATAGGAGTGGATAGGAAATTCATACCATAGTCTCTTAGCTGATTTTGAATCCACATTACCTGGGAGCAGCAGCTTGCAGCTGCTACGTATTCTGCTTCAGTGGATGATGTGGAGACAGTTGTTTGCTTTTTGCATTGCCAAGAGACCAGTCTTGCTCCTAAGTATTGACATCCACCAGTTGTGGATTTCCTGTCAATGTTGCAACCACCATAGTCACTATCAGAATAAGCAGTTAGTTCAAAAGGAGAGTCTTTGGGATACCATAGGCCTAAATGTGGTTGGCCTTTAAGGTATCTGAAGATTCTCTTAACAGCAACCAAGTGAGAATCCTTTGGAGAGCATTGAAACCTAGCACACACACAGACAACAAACATAATGTCAGGTCTTGAAGATGTTAGATACATGAGAGATCCTATAAGGGATCTGTATAGATGAATATCCACATCTATGCCATCTTTGTCTGTATGGAGCTGTTTATGAGGATCCATTGGAGTGCTTGCAACCTTTGTGTCTTGATAGCCAAACTTTTCCAATATGTCTTTGACATACTTCGATTGACTTATGAATAGACCAGTAGGCTTCTGTTTAACCTGCAGCCCTAGAAAGAATGTAAGTTCTCCCATTGAACTCATTTGAAACTTTTTGTGCATTAGGGCCTCAAATTCTTTGCACAAACTATCATTAGTTGAGCCAAAGATGATGTCATCAACATAGATTTGGACAAGTAGAATCTCAGCTTTGATGGATTTAGTGAAGAGTGTTTTGTCCAGAGTGCCTCTCTTGAATCCATTCTGTAGAAGATATGAGGACAGTGTGTCATACCATGCTCTGGGGGCTTGGTGAAGACCATAGAGAGCTTTGTCTAGCTTGTACACCTTGTCTGGATACTTGTAGTCTTCAAAACCAGGAGGTTGACACACATACACTTCCTCTTCAATTGTCCCATACAGGAAAGCAGACTTAACATCCATTTGATACACTTTAAATCCTTTGAAACTTGCATATGCTAGAAATAGTCTGATGGCTTCAATTCTTGCTACTGGAGCAAAGACATCATCATAATCTATTCCTTCTTCTTGAGTGTACCCTTGTGCTACTAGTCTTGCTTTGTTCTTGATGACTATCCCTCTCTCATCCTTCTTGTTTCTGAACACCCATCTTGTACCTATTGCTCTCTTACCTTTAGGAAGATCCACCAGAGTCCATACATTCTGAATTTTGAACTGTAAAAGCTCTTCTTGCATAGCTTCAATCCAGGATGAATCTTTTAATGCTTCTGATGCCTTTTTAGGTTCCAATTGAGACATGAAACAGGCATGTTCAAAAGCAGCTAGACTGAATTCAGTAACTGCTTGTTCAGCAGCAGCAGTCTCATTGTGAACCATCTTCCTTGTTTGAACAGGAGTGCTTGGATCACCCAGTATTTGATTGAGAGGGTGATACTTGTGAACTCTTAGTGTGGGCTCTCTCTCTGTTTGAAAAGAGGTTCCAAGGTTTGTATCATCTCCATCAGAACCAGTGAATGGTTCAGTTTCTGGAACAGCTTGACTTGAATCTGGAACTGTTTCCTGTTGTGTTGGGGCTGTTCTTTCAGAACTTTGGAGTGGCACTTCAGTGTCTGGATTTGTATCATTCAGGACCCTGGAGGATCACAAGACAGAAGTGGTAGAGTGGTGAAATCATCCCAACTTGTTGAATCTGCAGCAGTCTGAGACTTTGTGCCAACAGCATGAGAAATTGTATTGGCAGCATGAGAATTCGTGTTAGCATCTTCAACCCTGTATGCATCAGCTTCTGCAGTATACTCAACAAAGCTCAGAGAATTTGTTAGTGAATCTAAATCAAACAACCAATCAGGACCAGTGCCTTTGATATTAGCAGTATTTTCATTAAATTCAACATTGGCACTTTCTTCAATTGTTTTAGACACACTGTTGTATACTCTATAGGCTTTGCTTTGAGTTGAGTATCCTACAAAGAATCCTTCTTCAGCCTTACTCTCAAACTTCCCTAAGTGAGTCTTAGTGTGAAGGATAGTACATGGGCATCCAAAGGGCTTGAAGAAAGCTATTAGGGGACTTCTGTTATGGAATAACTCATAGGGAGTTTTTCCTTGAGATTGGACAACTTGAACCCTATTTAGAACATAACAGGCTGTATTAACAGCTTCTGCCCAGAAAGTCATTGGCAGATTTGAATCAGCTAGCATTGTTCTAGCAGCCTCAATTAATGTTCTATTCTTTCTTTCAGCTACACCATTTTGCTGTGGTGTTCTTGGTGCACTATATTGTCTAGCAATGCCTTTGGACTCACAGAAACTGTTTAGAATTTGATTTTTAAATTCAGTTCCATTGTCTGATCTTATCACCTTAACTTTGGAATTGGATTGGTTTTCTATCTTAAGGATAAAAGACTTAACTAGCTCAGCAGTTTCATCTTTGGACCTAAGAAAGTAAACCCAAGTAAATCTGGTGAAATCATCAACAATGACTATGCCCTTTTATTCAAACTCAAAACAGATGTTGGACCAAATAGATCCATATGTAACAACTGAAGAACAGATGAGATTGAATTTACTTCTTTGGCCTTATGAGAAGTTTTGTGTTGCTTACCTTTAAGACAAGCTACACAATGATCATCACAAATGAACTCCTTTTGTGGTAATCCTCTTACCAGATTCTTTTTAACTAAATCATTCATGGACTTGAAGTTCATGTGACACATCCTTCTATGCCAAAGAGCAGACTCATTTGAAGATGCTTTGGATATTAAACAGCTTAAAGTATTTGATTTAGTCAAGAGAGCTGTGTCCAGGCAGTAAACATTTGTCCTTTCTTGGTGTTCTAAGTAAAACAAGATTTTCAGGAATTTTGAAATCCTTTGAAAGAACAATGCACTCAGAATCTGTGAACAGAACAATGTTTTGTTTGTCACAGATTTGAGAGACACTCAATAAATTGTACTTAAGCTGTTCAACATACAGAACATCATGGAATGTCATGTTGCCTGCATTTACAGTACCTTTACCTGTAACCTTACCTCCTTTTGAGTTGCCTCCAAATGCAACAAAACCTCCATCAAAGCCTTTGAAATTTGACAAGCATTCAGAATTGCCTGTCATGTGCCTAGAGCATCCACTGTCCAGATGCCATCTTGTTCTATGAGGAGACCTGTGGTTGCCCTGCACAAATAACAGCTTAGTTAGTAGTGGAGTAAACCCAAACCAAATTGGTTTTGGGTTGGCCTTGTACATTGACATAACTAAAAACTGTTTTTGACTTCTTGTATTTGGTGAGATCTACTGATGGAGTCTTTGGAGAGTATTTAGTGATAATATGAGGTATCCAATTATTTTGATCATCTTTTCTTCTGACAGTCTCAGATGATTCACTAGCAGCTCCAGTTTGATGCCCAGCAGCTGGAGCTGTGTTTGTAGTGCTAACAGTTTCTGTTTTTGCACTAACAGCATCAGATTTTGACTTAGCAGTCTGATCTTTTGCATTAGCAGTTTGAGCAACAGATTTGTCCTTGACACACCATATTTGTTTAAAACTTGATTTAGGCTTTGCCAAAACTTGTTTTTGATGTGTGGACTGTTTTTTATTAACTTTTGAGAATCTGTGATCAACTGTTCTCTTTGGAGCTGCTGTGGAAGGTTTCACTTTTGAGTGCTTTGCCTGTTTAGGATTTGATTTTGTGTGATGCACAGTCTGTTTTGCAACAGCTGGTTTGTAAAAACAATCCTTGGCTAAGTGATTCTTCCTTCCACAGTGAAAGCATCTTTTGACAGTTTGAATTGGAACACCAGACTTTTCTGTCAATTTCTGGTTCTTGTTTCTCTGGTTTCCTCTTACCTGCTGTTGTTTAGGAAACTTTTGAACACCATGCTTTTGGCATGTGCAGATAGAAACAGTTTTACCTCTTTTAGTTCCTTTTGATGAAGATGCAGTGTTACAGTTAGAATGTACAGAAACTTGTGGAGTAGCATTGCATACACTCATCTTCTCTTTTCCTTTCTTACTGGGAACTTGGACTTCTATGGGTGCACTCTTTGTGTCACAGTCTCTATTTTGACTCTTATCTTCTTTTAATTCAGGACTGTTATCAAGGATAGGATCTACAATAGTCATAGACTCATCTAGTGGTTCATTGACAAGTCTATCAGCAACTTCACTCATTGGATGAATGTACTTGTTATTATATGGAGGTGGAGTAGCTCTGTATCCTATTCCTTCTTTGGGATTGACCTGAGATTTGACTCTATCTTTGAATTGAACTTCCATTAGGTGTTCTAGCTTTTGATTTGCTAACTTGAAGTTACCTAGATCTATGTTAACATATTCCAGTTTCTCATTAGCCTCTAACACCTTCTGTTCAGTTTCTTCTACCTTTTTATTCAGAGATTCTATTTTCTTATTGAGTTCCTTTTTCTCCCATTCATGATAGTTTCTATCATACCCCATTTGAATCTCATTATCCTTATAATCATTGATCTGTTTTTCCAGATCTTCTATGGCTTGCATATATTCATATCTCCTTTCTTCCTTCTTAGCTAGAGTTTTGCACATGCTCTCATTATGATCTCTGTACTTTTTAACCATATTTTTGCATGATTGAGAGCAGAGTTTAGAATTTACCTCAGATGGTAGTTCAGTGGAGGAGACATTTGATGTTTCTGCCATAAGTGCTTGATTTTGGAATTCTTCCTCTGTCTGATCACTCCAGTCAAACACATTGTCTTCTTGAGAGACAAGTGCTGTTGATGAGGAAGCTTGGATGGGCTGTGAAGTCCTTGATGGCTGTTGACCTTGAGATCTACATTCTCTGGCAAAGTGACCAAGCTTATGGCATTTATAGCATTCCACTTTTGATTTATCAAAAGATGGTTTGCCTTCTGTCTTGGCTTGAAAGTTGGTCCTACCAGTTCTTTTCAGAAATCTTTTGGCTCTCATGGTCAGCATTGCATGTTGCCACTTTAAATCCATCTCTTCAAGATCATCTGGATGAATTTGTTCCAAGTCTTCAACATTTAGAGCAAATAATCCATCATTGGCAACAAAAGCTTCATATGAGTTTCAGCAGAATTGCCATCACCACCTGAAAAAGAATCACAGTTATTAGATTTTTCAGAAGACAGAAGAGCAGTGTTGTGATTATAAGAAAAGGATTTCTTTTTAGCATCAATCTCAGTCTCAAACACTCTTAAACTGTTATACAGATCATCCAATTCTATCTCATCAAGAGTGTCTTTTGTTCTCCACTGTGCAGCATAGACTGTCCATTCTTCTCCAAGAGATCTGAGAAACTTTCTGTTGACTTCATCTTGATCCAGATTGACCTTTGCACTTTCCAGTTCACTTATCAGTTTGTTGAACATGTCAAAGATTTGAGTGAGGTTTTCATTCTTGCCACCAGAAAAGTTTTCATACTGCTGTTTCAAGAGGTCTTTTTGATTTCTCTTGGTACTGGCATTACCAGCAAACCTCTTCTCTAAGGCATTCCAAAGAGAGTGAGCAGTATAAAACTTTTTGAACTGATGTTGATAAGCATTAGGAATGGCTATTTGTAATAGTGTGAGTGCTTTCACTTCATTCATTCTAGCCTTCCTTTCAAGTTCAGTTTTTGGAGGAGTTTTGACTGGTTTTCCCTCATCATCAAGTTCTGGATCAACTACAGGAGGGAATTCAACAGCTTCCCATATGGCATAATCAATGAATTGAATATGCTGTTGAATCCTGAGTTTCCACATCTCAAACTCAGTGGGCTTGAGCATAGGCACTTTGAGTCCTTGCCCAGATCCACTGCTGCTATTTTCAAATTCCATTGTAAAAGATTAAAAATTTGAAAGAAAGTTTTCGACTTTGAAAAACAAAGAACGACCTGTGGCTCTGATACCACTTGTCAGGATCTAAAACTGAATAACCAAGATTAACTGATTTGAATTTATCAGAGTATAAATCAATAATCTTGCTTTGAATCAAAGTTTAATTAAGAAGTTTGCGGAATAACACTTAATTATTTTAACAAAAACTTTCAGAATCAATAAAGCATAAAACATAAGAAGTAATCAAGACTGTTTGTATTGCTGAATTCAATGATTACAATCACCTCTAATCTGTTTTGATTAGATGAAGAACACAGACTGTTCTTAGGGTTTTACAACCTTAGAGGCTTATGAAAACTTAATCAACAAAGCAATTACAGACTCAAAATATGCAGAAAACTTCTATATTCTTCTATACAATATTCTGTCTATTTATATTGCTTTTTGGACTTGTTTCCTTGAAGAACTATGACTTCTCTGATAGTAGATATGCTGGAATCTTCGTGTAGATATCTTTCCTGAAAATCAGCACTTTCTGTTTATGAAACTGTTGAGCAGCTTGAATGTCTTGACAGCATGAACTGAGCAGCTTGAGTTGTTTTGCTCTGGCAGCTTGAACTTTTACACTGGCAGCTCGAGTTTCTTCAACTAGCAGCATGAACTTTGTATTTACATAAAAAATCTACTAACAGACTGAGAAGTCTAACTAACAGCTTGAGCATACTTAAACTATTTCCCAACAATCTTCGTCTTCCTCACTATTTCCAGAAATCCTCAAGAACCCTAAATCGACTAAGTGTCATCTGCTTCTCAAAATCCCAAACCTTCACAAATGGCTCAAAGAAACACCCCCTTTCTTCCACTATTCGTTGGTGATGATGCAGTTAAACACTCATCAGGTACCACAATGCTGACCACCAAACCCAACAATTACATTGCTAACCTAACCATTCCCATAAACTATGTGGGGAAGGGTTATGAACAGATGGTGGAGTTTCTCAAAGTTTATCCGTTGAACTACGCTATGACTGCCACTCCTGGTCCTGTACCAGGAGATGGTGTACGAGTTTTGGTACACTTGTGCCTACAACCCGAACACCAAGGTCATTAAGGGCACTATTCTCAATGGGACTCAGACCATTGAAATAACGACTGATCTTCTCAGGGAGGTTCTTCATCTGCCAACTGCTGATTTATATGACATGCCTCAACCTGAAGATGATCAAATGGGAAATATGCTACGCTTCTGTGGTGTGGCAGAACCCAAAATGGGAGCAACATTGTTTAGGAAGGATTTGTCTCCGACCAACAGTTTCCTATTTGCCTCGGTGGTGATGTGCTTCGGAAGTAAGGTTGGTTCATTCAACCAACTCAGCCGTGATGAAGTCCCCATTGTTCTATAGCTGGTGGATGGGACAACAATTTATATGGCCAAATGGATTTTTCTGAATTTGAGAGGCCTGGTACAACAAGAAAACCGTCCAGCTGCTGTTCCGTATCCAAGGTTTCTGAGCCTCATCTTCAAGCATCATTGTGGTGAGCATCTATATAATTCTCAGCCTTTACTTAAGATTGCTGCATTCCCTGTCATAGGGAATAGAGTTTTCTATACACCTATTCTACCCAATGAGCCCCCTCTATCTACTCCAATGAGGAGGTTACTGGGGTTAGTGGAAGGACCTTCTGATGTGAGGGTTGTTCCCACAGCTGCTCCCAAGGCAAAATCCGAAGCCAGGTCCAAGCTTGTTAAAAGAACCCTGGAAACCACTGAAGCTGGGCCTGCTCACAAAAAGGCCAAAACAGCTCAGCCTGAGTCTGCTTCCTTAGCCTCGGTGGCTGAGGGGGAGCAGGCTCCTCACCCTAGTTCATTTGTTGAACCTGAAGCCTTTGTGGCTGGTGCCTTTATGGCACCTGAGACCATGGAACAGGCAAACCCAATTGTCCCTGACCCAGTCTCACACCCCGTCCAAACAGAACCCATCACCTCTCCACAATCACCCACTGCATCCATCCAATACCAACGCAAATCACTCACCAAAAAGAAAACAGCCCAAACCACCAGCTCCTCTATTCCCTCTCAACAGGGTTCAGTTGTAAGAGAAGCCATCCCTACTGCCTCTCCTATTTTGGGAGAAGGTTCAGCACAATTGGAGCCTGCTTCACTCCAACCTGCGTCTACCCAGAGTCAGCCTAAACCCTCTGGTTCCTCCCAACAGGAGCCAGTTGTACAAATGGAGACAGCCACCTCAACCATTCCAGCCTCCCAACAGGCTGAGAATATTGAAAGACATGAGTCCTCTCCACTCCATACTGCGTCCACACTGTCCCCACTTCATACTTCTCTACACTCTAAGTCTGCACGAGGTGTCCACACTGCTGGTTTAAACCAATCAGCAGATCAGCCTCAAACTTCTGTTCCCTATGATACAGCTGTTCAACACCAAACAGCTGCTGAGGGACCAACAACCCAAGTTGATGAACCTCAGGGATCATACCATCCCTTGGGTGAGGCTGCCCCTTTTATGCAAACTCCATCAGCAGGTTTCACTACTGCTGATGTTGAAATGCATATCCCATCTCCCCATGATGAGGTGCTTTTACACCAAGGCACTGCAGAGGGAACACCCACTGGCCTTAATGAAGGTGTTGCAACACAAGCAACATCTGAAAGGCCCCCAACATCAACCCCTTCTCCTAATGATGCAGCTACTGCCACTGCTGAGGGACCCTTTGACCCCTCCAAGTTGGGCCACATTACTTTTGCCCAGGCTATGGTGCTTCTTTCAAATGTTCCTCTTCCCTCTCCATCACATCCTCATACACCAGCCTCATCCTCTTCATCTCCCTCAACACAATCTAAACAGTCCACCCATACACCTCCATCTCCTAAAGACCTGCCTTTGAAGGATCAGCTTACACTGCTGACCAACAAAGTTAGTTCTTTAGAATCTTCCATGTCCTCTCTACCTTCTCTCATTTCAGACTCTGTGTCTGAACAGCTTAAGGGATTCTTTGATCTGTTCAAGGGTTCCTTCCTAGCCACTCCCCAACCTGACAACTCTCCACAGCTTCTTGCACTCACTGCACAGCTGCAAAGTGTCTCTACTTCCCTTTCCTCAATTCTCACCCTCCAACAGGACTCTGTGTCCTTAATGGCAGCTATATCTCAACAGCTGTCATCTCTCCTCACTTCTTGCAATTCTACCCTTCCTGCCACCTTGGCCAGCTTGAACACTGTCATTGGCTCCCTATCGAATTCTGTGTCATCAGACCTTGCTGATGTGCAAGATTCCCTTGAACTACATCTTGCACAGCTTCAAAGCTTGTTGTTCACAGCTTCTGATAGGGAAAACATTGTCAAACTGACTTCTCTTGCTGACACCTAGGCCTCTTCTCTTCAAACCTGTCTTTCCCAGCTTATAGAGGTGAAGGACAACCTGACCTTCTTAGTGAATAGCCTTGTTGGCCCCAAGCCTGCTGCCAAAACTGCTGGCAAGCCTGCTGACTTCGTGTCTTCAGCCAGACCAGGTGTTGAAGGTGCTGGTACATCTCCCTCAAAGGGGGAGAAGTCATCTGCCTCGAAGACTAAGTCTAAGGGGGAGAAGACTTCTTCTCCTAAGGAGAAATCAGTGCCTGCAATACCCACTGGTCAACCAGCAGGAGCATCTGAAACAGGCACAATGGAAGGTCCTTCCCAAGCTGCTCAGCCTACTCAGGCTGAATCTCCAAACCCTGCTCAGTCTAAGGGGGAGAAATTCATTCCTGAGGATAGGCCAAGTAGCAGAAGGAGGCATCTGATTCTACAAGAAGAAGAAGAAGAAGAAGAGAAAAGTCCTGAAGCTGCTGTCACTACAGCAGCTAAAGGAAAAGAAATAGCAGCATTTGATCCCCAACAGGAGAAAGCAGCAGGGATTAAATTTCACAAAGCCAGGGCTAAAGAAATGGGTCTTCCCATGCACAAATACTTTGAGTTCAGAGAAGAACAACTTCAAGCCCTGGAAGCTCTATGGAAAGAAGAAGAATCTGCCAAAGCTGCTAAGTCTTTTGCACTTCAAGAGGCAAGAAAAGTTAAAATGCCTTCTTTGGACGTGCAAAAGAAATTAATGGAAGCTGCTAAGGGATCAGCAGGAGAGAAGGAAGTAGAAAAAGAAAAAGGTGCTCAGGTCTCTATGACCAAAACACAAGTACCTACTGCAAGAGCCCAGTTCCACTTTGACAACTTGGCAAGAAGAAAATTTCAGGATGTTGCTGATAGAAGGCTTGCCAAGGAAGCAATTGTCAAAGTTGTTCCCATATCAAGAAAAGGCAGTCAGTGGAAGTTGAAAATAACCAGAATGGGTGCAACAGGCCCAGAACTAGAAACGTATGACTACACTGATGTTGCACAGATGGGGGTACAGGGAATGGGTTGAGTTGGCAGTTGCTCTGAGTGAGTCTAAGTCAGAAACGGCTAAGACTATCAGGGCATATGTTAAGAAGTTGATGGAGAGAGTAAAGAATCTTGGCCTGATCTCAAAAGAAGTTAGTGAAGGTGTCTATGTGACACAACCAAAAATAAAGGCCAGGAGGACAAGGAAAGACACTAAGCTTGAACAACTCCTCATCTAAATTGAACAAGGTGACTACGCTGTTGAGATGAAGGGAGTTGACTACAGCCTGCCTAGTCGAGTTGAGTTTGAAGATGGCAAGATTATTGAAGAGCCTGAGCTGGGGGCATTTTTCGTAGATCCCTTAACTCAGAAGAATTGCTTTCAGAGAGCATCAGATCTATACAAGGTGGATCTGAGACAGCTTGTAGCCTTCAGACTTGCAGTTTCATTTAGGCAGTCAAGCAGGTGGAGAGCAGCCGTCTGGGATCAGCTCAGAGGCTTTTATGAGAGAGGTGAACTTGAAGATCCCAAGTTTATGATCATCAGAAGTGAAATTCGAGAACTTGAGGATCCAAGGGAGGAACTTGAAAAGATGTTTGAAGGTCCTCCTCCACTATAGTAAAGTCCATCTACCATCTTGGTATGTGAAGAATGGAAGCTGTCCATAAGTTGGACAGGCTTACCATTATCTGCTCCCAACACAAATAGTCCAAAACCTGCTGTAC
The DNA here is from genome assembly GCA_020465985.1 of Centrapalus pauciflorus. Lineage (NCBI taxonomy): Eukaryota > Viridiplantae > Streptophyta > Magnoliopsida > Asterales > Asteraceae > Centrapalus > Centrapalus pauciflorus. Next base: position 383,755 of record JAANYP010001768.1, read on the forward strand.
ATTAGTTGTACTTTAATTACATAAGTTGTAATTTTTTTTACATCAGTTGTAATATACATCAGTACATCAGTTGTACTTTTGTAAAAACATGTGTTGTTTTATGTAATCAAGAATCAGTGTATGTATAAACTGATCTTTTACTTTACTTTGATGTTGTAATATTATTTCAGCAAATGGAAAGTAAAAATATATAGTGATTTTTGATAAGGCCAGCTTAGTCTGGTTATTGCAAATAGGGGGAGATTGTTAGGCACAAAAAGGCCTCAGTCAAACCTGTTCTGCATCTGAGGGGGAGATTCTTAATCAAACCTGTTGATGCATTTAAAGGTTGAATTTAAGGCCTGTTACATGCCTTATTGAAACCTGAAAATGATTCGCAATATAAGCCCAAAGTTGTTCTATATGTTGCATGTGTTGCAACAAAGACAGTTTGTCCAAGTTGTTCAGTCTGCTGAACAGGCTGGACATAAACTGTCTACGCTGCTCTACACTGGTGAGCAACTTGGGCAGTTTACAAGTGTTCTGTACTCTGTGAACAGAACCTGTTCTTTGTGAACAGGCTAAACACTTTATGGAATATGTTTGCAAGTCCTCATGTATTGTTTTTGACTAAAAGATCAGTTTATAAAGTCGAAGACAAAGCGGAAAACAGAACTGCTCAGCCTGCCCAAGCTGTTCTGTCACATGAAGACAAAAGGATATTTGAAAAAGGGTGACAGACCTTTTTCTTATATCAAAATAGGCCTTAACAAAGGAAGAAAGACGCAAAGTTGACATTCCTTATTTAGTTAAAGCTAATGCAACAGTAGACAAAAAGAAAAGACAAAAGTTCTGCCCACATGAAGACAAGTCTGCTTTTCAGAATGTGCAGAAAAGTTTATGTTGTCTTTTCAACAAGACTTTCCACTTTTCCTTTCGTCCAATAAAGAAGCTTCTCTTAGATCCTATGAGAGAGTATAAAAGGAAACTTCCAAGGATTCAAAAGACAAGCCAAAAAGCTAAGTGCTGAAGCCAAGAGTGAACGTGCATTCAAGTGTGTCTTTCATGCATGCAGGTCTGCTTGAATAAAACAGTGCTTTGTGTCTAAGCTGTTCTTATTCAAGCTGTTTCTCTGAGTCTTGTAAACAAAGTGAGTGATTCTTAGTGAGTGTATTCATTGTAACTAGTTTAAGTCTGTCTTAGATTAGTTAACATACTATTGTATCTGTCATCTCAGCTTGAACATTTTCGCAGTCAAGCTTGTTTGTATTTAACAATTGTTGATAATACATACAAACATTGAGAAAATAGTGTGTAGTTTTTAAATAGTTGTATTCACCCCCCTCTACAGCTTAAGGCTATATACTTGGGAAACCTCTCGGGACCTACACATACAATCATAATCATAGCCAAAAGCTTATCATTTGCATACACATAATAGATCTCACTCAATACAAATACATCAAAACATGAGAAATTAAAGTAGAGTAAACTTATCCGTAGATCCTCTGCAAACGGCTAATGGGATTAGCTGCTCATCGTATGCCCTTTAACAATGTGGATCTGAGTCATAGCGTACATTGCGTATCACCGTCTTCGTTCTCGTATCGTAGATCCACTCCGGCATGGCTTCGGCAAACTTTCACAAACGTCGGGAACTCTCTCCACGGCTGCCCCTCGACTTCTTTCTATAAAGAGGTCGAGATTTGGGTTCCACAGGCTGTAATACTCGTTTTTGTGCCGCTCTAGCGCAGGCCAGGTGCAGGCCTGCACCCCCCTGCGCCCGTATGCGGCTAGGGTTTTGCTGGCATGCGCTGGAATGTATCTGGACAGCTGAAATTATTTTATTGAGGAGCGCAAGGTGGCGCAGGCCTGCGCCCCCTACGGCTCGGTTTGCTCTGAATTTCCTTGAAATGCTATCTTTTAATATCTTGGCCCTGAAACACAAAGTTGGAGTAATAGTATGGATTTTACGAAGTATCGGTGCTTAAAATGATCATAAAACGACTCTGAAACCATATAAATTATAGACTCATCAAATCTCCCCAACTTAACTCTTGGTCCTCCCCGAACAAGCTTTTGGAATTAGAACTAACTATGTAACGACCATGTATTAGCAGCCACTCTAAGGATTTTATGTTAAGCTAGCCTTCGCACTGATGCATTAAAATGTTAACATGTAATTTGAAGACTTATTCAGTTAAAGTATACTTCCCATAGAATTTATATAATGTATCTCACTCATGGAAAATACCCTTTTAGCTCAAGGTTACGATACTTAAAACATGTGGGTCTTTCGACCAATTTTTCCTCTTTACATGTTTAAGAAAATTTTTTCTTTTTAACACCATGTTTCTATCTATTTTCTTTTCAAACTAAACTAGCTAGATGGTCCATGTAACGAGACTTCGGTCAACCACTCCCAAACCAAATGGTTTTAGGGGATTAGGCATGAATGGTACCCCTACGGACTTAGTTTCCCGAACCATCTAGACTACAATTAACTCACTTTTGAGGCTAAAACATGATTAAGTTCTCCCCCTTATTGCATAGGTTTCCAAAATCTTTTGACACATTATTTACATTTAAGCCCAAATGCATTTTAATGTACTTAAATTCATTTTACATGGAAAAAGTTTTAATTATTACCTAACTCTTATCTTAATTATAAAATATCTCGTCAACACTAGCCATTTTCTCCGTACATGTATTTTCTATTTATCATCATATTCCACAGCCTGTTCGACAAACAAGACTCAATTAGGGAAGAAGTGACAGACTACATAAACATTATAAACTCTAAATAGGACTCGGCTAAGAACTAAAAATAAATGAAAATTACAAAAAAGAAATTAAATGCATAATAAAAAAAGTAAAATAAAAGACAGAAAAGTAAAGAATAAGGAAGGATAGTACCTGATCATTCAAATGGAGGAGGCAGCGGAGGAGGACCGAAGACGCTGTTGAAGAAGTCGGTATACGCGTTCTGGCTGGTGGTGAATTGTGCAGTCGGCGGAACCAAGTGAGGAGGCATCGGGACTGGGAGGTCATGCCTGCCATGCGCCGGATAACGCTGATAAGTATCTACGGCTGGGTTGTAGGACTGGTAATCGGGCACTGTGTAATCCTCATAAGACTGATATGACTTACCGGATACGGAGTCTTGGTGATATCGGACTACCTCCCAATATGCCCAGTCATGGTGCTGGTAATAGGCATTTTGGTATGCCATGGCTCTCTGCCCATCCTGAAGCTGATCTACCCGAACTGGGAAGTGATCGACCCTATCATAAATATGGGTCATACACCCATTCTTCTCATCTAATCTCTGGGTCACATCCTCTCGAAACTCACCCTGACCCACTGCTATGTCCTATATTCGCCTCATCATGCGGTCAAAGTCAAAACCGTTGTTACCTCGAATGCGCGAGGTAGACGCCCCTAGGTTCGGCTCTGTGTGCCGAACTCCTGCCTCATTGGCGGCCTTCTCTTCTCTCTCTCTCTCTCTCTCTCTCTCTCTCTCTCTCTCTCTCTATCTCCTCTCATCCTCAGTGTAGTCCTCGATATACGACTCATTTGTTTCTTTGTCGAATATCTCGAACCCTTCGTCAACTTCCCTCAAAATCAAGGTAGGTAATATGGAGGCTGTAATGAACGTCGTCGAAATGGGGGAAAGCAAGGAATCGGGCGAAAGTGAACCCGCCCTCGCAAGAAACTTGGAGATCAACCAAGCATGGAGTATGATCGTCCTCTCTCTCGTATCGTACATAGCCCATAATCATTCATAATTGCCCATGCAAAGGACAGTCTGGGCTTACCTTTAAGAAGGGCGTGTAGAACCTTGATATCCCTATGCCTGATTTTAGTCAGGTCGCTATCACGAGGCAAGATGTTGTTCATAATAATCTTGTGAAGCACCTTACACCTCGGAGACAAAGCCTTTCGGCTATAGGAAGTGGAGGACTCAGATTCCAAAATGGATGGAATAAAAACTCTACTCACCTGCTCTGTCCACTCCCCTGACCAAGTCATGTCAGGAAAGGCCAACTAGGCCTCATTCCTATACTCATATCCATGTGGGTTAGACCCTTCATAGTCTACCCCTGTATCTATATTGAATAATTGGCGAAGGATTCGCGCATCCATCGCCACATCCCTACCATGGACGGTACCTATCAATCTAAAGTCGTTCGCTGAACGACCCGTCTCCCTCCATAGGGTAGACATCCACTCAACTACATCGGCCTGATAAATATCTGGGACGCCCAACTCAAGCACACCTTCCCACCCCAAATAATCAAATAAATATGGAATCCCATAATCCTCAAAATCACTCCTCTTAACCCTCTTTTCAGCTAACACCTTATTTGTGTATTTCTTATATAAAAATAGGTGTCTTTAAAAGTGTTCGGGGTGTTAGGATAATAAGATGTTCGGAGACCAATCTATTGGAACGTTAACATTTTGAGTCCTTTGTCTCGTTCTCCTCGACATCTACAATTTGTGCCAATCAACCACAATATGGTTGAGATAAATCAAGTAATGTAACCTATAATTGCAATTTGTACAATTACGCTTACTTAAAAGATGCATCTATATATATACTCTTTTATGCTCTAATTTTGCATCCCATATATATAGTCTATAATTTGCCATTATTTTAAGCACTAAACACTTATCATGTTTAAATAAAAACCATTCAGCACATAAAATTAAATGTTTAGCTAATTACCCAAGTTTTATAATTTAAGTAATATATGTACATTTAGGAAACCAACTTTTAAATCCAAATTAATGCTTAGAAATTAACCATGACAAATTAACTAAAATAGCAAATAAACACATATCTCATAAAACATATAACAAGGTTATCATCAAATTCATGCGATTTCACATACTTAGACTCTTAAAAAGTCAAAATCACCATGAAAACTCCATCGATGACCATGAAGCTCAAGCTTTCATTTTTGCTCAAAAAGTATGTAATAAGTTGCAATTACTTAATAAAAACACTAACCTTGCTGATTGGAAGTTTAACTTGGTTCAAATCTAGCTTTTTTTCTTCACCACTTTCTCGACCCAAAAATCTTCAAAATGGATGAAACTACCCACAAAGAGATAATTTCTTGCCTAGATCTTTGATATTTATGAAAATGTGGGTGTTTTGAAGCTTAAATTTGAAAATTTTGGGCAAAAAAGTAGGGTTTTTGGGAGAGAGCCGCACACCAAAGCATAGACTAAGGTTTTAGGGTTTGTAGAAATGAAAAGTGTAGCTCAAAATGGGGTTTTATCACGACGGGACGCAGGGCCAGCGCAGGCCTGCGCCCCCCTTGCGCCCAACACTGCTAAAATTTGATTTTTTTTACTGTTTTGGTACGCGGGGCTGTAAATCTCTCTAATTTTTTATATGGAATGTAGTCTAAAAATTTTTTATGAGGGCTTAATTAATTAATTAATCTTATCGTTATAATCTACCCTCCCCAACTTAGACTTTTGTGACGTCCTCGTCACATCAAGATTAATTTATCGGATAAGAACATAGAGAGATAAATCGGTACATATTTCTTATTCATAACAATTAAAATTAAACAAACAAATAAAAAACAAACAAAATTCAACTTAAAAATAAAAACATCACACTTTTAAAAATAAAATTAAAGTACGATTACAATCCAGATAAAATAAATAACCAAACCAAACAAACAAACCATCACATCAAAAACAAACTCAAACCAAACTTAATTGTTTATCACGCATAATTAAACCACAATACTCAAATAATAAAATCAACATTCAGCCGGAGGTGCGACAATGTCTTCTAGTTCGCCGACAATGATCTGGAGATTAGTGAGCCAGTCTGAGTGTGTTTGAAATAGTTGATCGTTCTTCTTTTGATTTTCCCGAAGCATCTGAATCTCTTTAAGCAACACGATGTTCGTGTTCACTACATCTCCAACTATCTCCTTCATCTTGTGCACATGATCCCAAACGACATCAACGGTCTCGACCCTTTTCCATGGCCTCTGATCTTCTTCATCAACTTCAATTCTGGCTTTTCCTTTATTATTTTTTCCTTCAGGTACGGCTTCAGGGCCTTTGAAAGGGATTTGGGTTACTTTAGCGGATTTTGGACAACAAATTTTGAAACCTCTCTCAGTATGCTCAAAAACTAGCCCTACCATAGTAATCCTTGTAAACCATATAGTATTCGGGTTAAGGATCCTTATGGGCAACTCCTCGGACACAGCCTTTTCTATCACGAATAGTTCAGTCAACATTCTGCAATGAGGGTAATTTATCCTTTGACCTAAGACATGGCATTCCCATAAATTCAGCATAATAATATACCCTAAGGATACGGTCGGGTATCCGGTCATTAATGCGTGCACTAAGAGAATTTCCTCGGGTCTCACGTATGTGGTGTCTTGATGTCGCGGAAGTATGTTAAAGATAACAAGCTTCCACATAACTTTGGCTAAAGGGCATAAATCACCTCTATTAAAGGCGGTGTAAGTCTGGGCAGTTCTAATAGGAATTCCAAAAACAGTTGCTAGCATGTGATCCCATTGATTAGTCCATTTGTTAACCTTACGCATTCTATCCCCCTGGGTATTAGTCAATGTCCAGAACTCCTTAGAACAAGGTGTTTCAGTGTCAATTAAAAATTCATCATACAACTTTTCTCTAGAAATTAACACCTTTTTGTTCCCCACCATCCCCAACTAGTTCGAAATCATGATCCTCAGATCTCTTGTAGGTCCCAAAAGGTTTACCTAGTATGCTTCTCTAAGCTGTAGAGGGGGGGGGGGTGAATACAGCTATTTAAAACTCAACACACATTTCTCAATGTTTGTGTATATTATCGACAAGTGTTAATTACAAACAAGCTTGAACTGCAGAATGGTTCAAGCTGAGATGATATATACAACAGATGTTTAACTAATCTAAGACACACTCAGACTAGGTATAATGAACACACTCACTAAGATGAACTCATTGTTTACAAGACAGACAGATGGACAGCTTGAATAATAACAACTTCGACACACGTTACTGTTTTATTCAAACGGACTTGCATGCATGAAAACACACTTCTTTACATGATCTGAATTTCACATTCTTGTTTATCTCTCATTCCTTAGAAACTTCCTTTTATACTCTTATTGAGAATCTCAGTGAAGCTTCGTCATTGGACATAGAGATAGTGGAATGTCTTTCCAAAAAGACAAAACTACTTTTCTGCACGTTCTGACAAAGCAGAATTGTCTTTACATTGCAGAATCTTTGTCTTTTCCTTTTTGTTTCTGATGTTGAAGGATTTAACTTAAAAGAAAAATGTCAACTTTGAACCTTTCATCTTCTGTTATGGCCATTTTGATATAAGAAATGGTCTGTCACCCATTTCAAATATCCACTTTGTCTTCATGTAACAGAACAGTGTAGGCAGTCTTTGCAGCTTCTGTTTTCCACTTTGTCTTTGACTTTGTAAACTGATCTTGTAGTCTAAAACAATACATGAGGACATGGAAACATATTCGATGAAGTGTTTAGCCTGTTCACAAAGAACATATTCTGTTCACAAAGAACAGAACGCTTAGAATTTGTCCAAGATCCTCAACAGGATAGAGCAGCGTAGACAGTTTATGTCCAGCATGTTCACCAGAATAGAACAGCTTGGGCAATCTGCCTTAGTTGCAACAAATACAATAGGGTAAACAGCTTTGACTAGTATTGCAAATCACTTATCGGGTTTTAATAAGGCATTAACAGGCCTTAAATTATACCTTCAAGTGCATCAAACAGGTTTGATTGATAATCCGGGATTATTTCTCGACGTTCTGTATATGTGATGGTAGAGGTGAAATTTCATTTTCGGAATATATAACATACGAAGATCTTTTATCCATACCGAATCCAAGATTGGATTCCCGGACCAATCAAAAATTCCTTTATTTATCCGTTCTTTCTTTTCTATAACCTAGCTTAGGTAGTATAATTAACTCGTTGATTTCGAAAAGAGTAAAATTCCATATGAATTTTCCTACGAAGAGTAATGAAGAAAAGTTGGTTTGTTTTAATCTCCCCATATTTGCAATAACCAATCTAAGCTGATTCTATCAATAGTCACTATATATTTTTACAATACATTTTGCTGAAATGAAATTACAACATTGAGGTAAAGTAAAGGATCAGCTTATATATACTGATTTTGATTACAACAACACATGTTCTTACAAGAGTACAACTAATGTACTAAAGAAGATTACAACTAATGTAAGCTACTAGGAATACCATCGAAGTGAGGAAATCTCACTAGCGACTCAACTAACAACAACACAAAGTAGGGCACATCAAGTATCTCGTCCCCCAGGAGTAACTCAGTCTTATATTCAGAGTAGTTAATTCATAAAATGACATCAGTATCGCATACACTACACTTATTATTTATCTGGAATATGATACCAATTGGTAAATAACTCAACATATATTCATACGATCCAAGAATAATAAATTTTCATTCTATCATCATGCAACACATTCAACTCCATTAATAACAACTATAACATGCATATCAAACATAAAAAAATTTAGTTTAATATCGATGCACGTAATAAGTTTAGCAACATAATCAATGCACGCCCCTTAAAAGTCTCTAGAATCTATCACATGTAGGTCGATGATAAAAAATCGAAAAGTGATAACTCCCCGTGAACCCTTAGAAGCGTTTTTTTAAAGGATTTCATTGAAATCCAAAGGATTTTCATTTTGAAATGACAACCAGCTTTGTTTTATTAGAAAAAAGGGAAGGATTTAAAAATATTTCAGTTTCTAAAATCCACTCTCATAAGACATCTCATATACATCCTCCATCTCTATTATTTCTCTTTTCCCGTCCATGAGGTATTCAAAATCCCACCGGATACCCCATATTACCCTCATGACATTCCTTTCTCTGCAAAGGTTTCTCTGCCCCCTGGTATGTTGAAGATTTTTTCTTCCCTCTGCTATTCCGAAGGGTTCTCTTTCCCTCTCTCGGTTTGCGTCTGCGTTTGTATTCCTCGTGGCGTTTCATCTGCTAAACTGTACAAGGTATTTCTTTGCTTTCACCTTCGATTTTGCTTATGTATCAAACTTGTAATTCTCTGTAATTCTCTTCTTCTCCGTATCAGACTTGAGTCAGTTTGATTTTGCTTTTGTGAGTTTGATTGCTTCTGTATTGAATCGTCATGGATTAAGTACCATGCTTAATTTGTTTTTCATGATTCTCTATTAGTATTGAATCGCCAATTAACAACCTTGAAAACTGTACGGGTAAGGGACAATAAGTTGGTGTTTAAGATAAATGTTAACAACTGGTGTTGAGAATAGGTTCGTGTAGTTTAGGCCCTCTTTTTCCTTTGTGGGTCCAGTCACAATCAAATTTGACCGACTTAGATTGTTTAATTTGATTTTGATTTGTGATTGTCCGTTATCATTAAATTGCCATTTGATTTGCATTGCATCAGTTAGTTTGAAAGTTTTTCTAGTGCTGTTAGATTTGTTTCCTTTGTGGGTCCAGTCACAATCACATCTCACACCCCTTTATCAAGTTTTAGCCACTTAATATACATTTTACCAAAATAGCCACAGTTTACGTTACCACATTTACGTGATAGACACCATTTACGTGATATTCATATTTTAATGCATTACGTTACAAAAGGTGTTTGGTAATGTAAATTGTTGTACTTTACGTGACCACTTTTAAAAATATGCTCCTTCCCCATAAAAAGTTGGTATATGTCTTTTAATGGTAAATACACATTTAGTTATTTACCTACCTAAAAGTTACTTTCTTAGAAAAACCCTTGGCTTTTCGTTTTACCCCACCGGCGAAGCAGCAGGCAAAGCGAAGAAGGCGAAGGTGACTATAAGCGGCGAAGGCAACAGCGGCGAAGGTGACTATAAGCTTTCTTCCCCATGAACTGCTTGTTTGTTTTGACAAAAACTGCTTGTTCGTTTTGGCTACAAAAGTATTATATTTTGTTTCAAAAACATTACCTTCGGATACACAATAGTTTTGCTTGTTCCTTTTGACAAAAACTTTACCTTATTTTTGGCTACAAAAGTGTTATATTTTGTTTCAAACACTTTACCTTTGGATACACAATAGTTATGCTTGTTCGTTTTGACAAAAACTTCACCTTCGTTTTGGCTACAAAAGTGTTATATTTTGTTTCAAAAACTTTACCTTCGGATACACAATAGTTTTGCTTGTTCGTTTTGACAAAACCTTTACCTAGGTTATAAGTATTTTTAGCATTGCATGTTGGAAACTTGATCTTTGTCCTTTGATCCAAAATGAAAGTTCTCAGTTTTTGAAGGCATTTATTTCTAAGGACTATTTTATATAACCTAATCCAAGTTGGTGTATGTCAAGACCCATGAGTATATATACCAAGCTGGTGTACTAAAGTTTAATGTATATACAACTAGTTGGTAGCTTAGGCCCATTCGGTTTACGACATTGCAATGTTTAACTTTGTCACACATTGTTAACAAAACTGGAGAATCTTGTTGAGCAAGTGCAATAATGATAATAACAATGCACAAATCAGTTATCTAGATTGGGAAGTGGTGGTTACAGTTTTCATGTCGCAAAAATTTCCACGTTTTTGATGTAGTTTGTGACCCTTTGTTTCTGTCATGCTAATTGTTAATTTGTTAGTTTTTCATTAGTTTGTAATCCACGTTTTTCAGATATTTACATGAGGTGTTTTGTGTTTGTCTCAAACATTAGTTTTGCATTAGTTTCCAACATACAAATTATATTCTGTTTACATAATTCCCACTTATGAATTTATTTTGCATTCGTTGTGAGGACTATATGAGGTGCGTTGTGCTTGGGAATTGGGAGAAGTTAGTTGCTTTCATCACTTTCCAACATTATGATTTGACCATATTTTTGTTAGATGGACCTCAGTACTTTCGTGGAGTTGACGAACAAAATATGTCGTCTTCTTGTTAAACCACATCTTTTGCTTGGAAACTGATTTCGGGACCCCTTGTTTGGTCTTTCCAAGGATGGCTGGTTGGATGGGGAGGTGAGACATGTTGTTTGTTTAGTATTATATTGTACTTTCATGAATAATAGTATTATAATATGTTAAAATATGGGAATAGGTGTTGGATTGTTGGTCACGTGCCATGCTCACGTATAGGCCAATTGGTGCAAGGTGGACGATAATGCCACCTTATTTTGTCATTATGATGGGTAGTAACTCAGATATATGTCGATTGCCCAACAGAGAATTAGTGCCATATCTATCTATTAGCATGGGCATATGTTGACACCGTAAGTATTTTGTGTGTATTCTTTTACTTTTTATTTAGTTTACGAAGTTGAAACATTGACAATTGACCTACACTTTTTGTTATAGGTGTTCTTTCCTGTTTTTGTTGACAATGCTCATTGGGTAGTGGCAGAGATGGACCTACGTGCGTGGACTATTAGAGTCTATGATAGTCGTCGCTCTGATAATCATATCAACCGGATACGGGTTATAATGCGTAACTTTGCAAGCCGTCTACAACAATTTTTGGTAGAGATCGGTTACTTCCCTCGTGTCCAACTTCAGACTCCGCGTAGGATGGCAATTGCCACGATCTTTGATGTTGATTGTTCCCAAGAACACCGAGACACTACCGGTGATTGCGGCGTTTTTGCTTGTATGTTTATACATACAGGCATACTTGGATTAGGTGTGCTATCGACCCGTCATCCACGTGATTTAGTTCGTGACTATCGTCGTCTGATGAGTCAGACTTTATACAACAAGCGTATCGATGATGATGACGGCCAATCTTCCCCCTCTGTCCCATACTTTCCACCAGCATTGCCAAATTTTTGATATTTAATGTTTGTTTAAGAATCATGATTGCATGTTGCAAGAGACATCATTTGCTTGGGTCTAAGTTATTGTATAAATTATGCATGGACATTTTGTTATGGTATCTTTAATGTTTGGAAGAAGTAGTTAGGCTTGAAGAACAAGTGGTACATTATGGGCAAGATATATATCTAAGAAGCTTGAAAATTTCTGTTGATTGCAGCTAATTGTCAAAATTATTTATTGCATAAGTTTTAGTAGACACACATAACCACATTTGCATAATAATATACATAGTTCATTGAAAATGTTGGAAAAGAAGTTACATAATATTGATACGATAGTATTATCAGTATTATCATATAAAAACACTTTATAGGTTCAAAGGTCAGTTAATCTTGTAATGTTGTCGCTCGAAAATCCTTCTTCGTCAGTATGTGATTGTTGTGATTTCTGTATCCTTGATGCCGCCTTAACTGTATTAGATGACGAAGATATATATGCCCACTCACCTTTTGGAACCGGGGAAGGACAAGAAAGTCCAGTGTGTCCTGGTTTATGACATCGCACACATTTTTTTATTATTATCCTCCCCTTGCGAGCGTATACGATCTCAATTTCATGGCCTTCCTGCTTGTCGTTTGTCCATTATCGGTGGTGTGACATTAAAAGTTTCAATTAGGATCTCCCATTCTGAAGGGTGTCCAACTGGATTTTCCATCTCCTTGTATGAAGCTCGGTATATATCCTTCCTATACCATTTCATAGCCACTGTAACATCCGGCATTAAACTAGGTTAGCAACTATGACCTAATCAGTATTTAATAGCCAATTATAACCTAAACAGTGGTCGTTAGCAATTAATCAAAGTGATTAACAATGTTTATAAGGAACTTCAACTCAGATAGAATCAATTTCATCGGTGCGATGAATCGGCAAATCAATTAATCCGATCGATTTACGATATGAAGGATTAATTCAACTAAGTACATAATTAAATTATGATTAATGACACTAATCATACACTAATACACTTACTTCACCTTAATTATGCAAGACTAAAATAATTCATGTAACATCCCAAATTTCAATTATATGTAATTTACAATTTTAAGGACTTAATTATTATATTAATGGAATATTATATCAATTTAAGTTAAATTTTGATCATATTATCAGTTAAGTAAGAAAATACGAAGTTGAGGGGTGTGTTATGCAAATGGGTCAAAAAGGGGAATAAAAGAAAGGAAGTCTTTCATTTTCAAGAATCACACTCTCTCTCTACTCCCTCTCTCTCTAAAGCCGTCTCTCACTCTCACTCTCTACCTCTCGGATGTAATCCAAGAACACACAAGACACCATTAAATTAAGGTGCAAAAATCTGGAAACAATTGATTTGGAAGGAACTATAAGCAACACAACAAACGATTTGAGGTAAGATTCACTCAAACTTGAGATTTATGAAGTTTTTGGTTTGGTTTTTATACTAACCGAATCATAAGATTAATGTTTCAAATGTTGATGCATGTTGAATCTGAATATGGAGAAGTTTAAATCGAGTGTTAGTGATGCAATGTACAAAATTTCAGATTCAAACTCCACTCCTAAGTATGATTTCTGAAATTATGTGGGGTGTTTTAATGTGTGTTCTTCGAGACTTGATGAAAAATGGACATAAATGGGTTGATTTGATATGATTGTGTTATGTTACAAGTTAAACAAGTACATTTAAGTTCATATTTACAATTTTAGATACTGAAACATATAAAATGGTCAAAATGCAAAATCTGGAAATTATTAAGTATGAACTCGGACTGATGAACTCGGTTCGGATTCATCCAGATTCGGACCAACATCCGAGTTCGAACCAGTATAGCAATTCGGACTTAGACTATTTCCGACCACACCCAATTCGGTCCTATCCCAATTTCGGACCTTGCCCAATTTCGGACCATGCTCAATTCGGATCACACCCACTTCGGACCACCCAATTCGGACCATCCGGATTTCGGACCATCCCAATTCGGATGTGGTCCGAATTCAACTGGAATTTCATTTAAATTACATAATACAAGACTTAAGCAATTACTGACACAAAATCACTATTACACTTACTTTACAGATCATTGTGGTGTTATCAAAACAAACATTGATTCAGAGACAAATCACACTATACCAATCACTGTGAGTAACAGATTGTCATTCTAACATTTATTGTTTTTGCATTTATGTTTATAAATTCAATGGCATGTTCACATTGTTCATATACATCATTTGGCACTCGTACAAGATTTGTTGTTATGATGCACACTCGTACTTAACATGTAACACACAGTAGCCAGCGTTCATTTGAAAGTGCATCTATTTACATCATGCTTGCACTGCATGATCATTACTTCACAATCTGATGCGACCTGGACTGGGGCTGAAAGCAGGCCACTGTCGGGGACTGGTCATCCCACTCGTTATCCCGTCAGGTTCGGCACATCCCCGATCAGCATTTGAACTGCCAACCCCATGCTAGCACTGCATGGTTTTCACATACATTGAGGCTTACACTGCCTGTTTTCACATACATGGGGCTTACACTGCCCATGGTTAAGCATTGCTTGTAAAGAAATATTTGTTGTTTGCATAATCTGTTATCTCACTAAGCTTTAGCTTACAGTTGACTCACAATGTTTTCAGGCAAAGGCAAAAGTGTAGCAGGACCTTCTACTTAAGCAATTCACTTCAATATCCCGGATACTTTAGAAGCTATTGGTACTTGAATGTAATAGCTTTGGGCTGGGATTTACTACTTCTAAAACAATTTGTGATGTTGTAATAGTTAGACTTTATCACTGTAGACATGTACTTTCATTGCTTTAGTGTGGAACTGCTTAATTCTGATTTAAGTATTCAATTTCAATTATCATGATATTCATTGGGTTGTTTGTTGATCCTGGTGATTCAATTATAATATCAAAACAAGAGGGCGTCACAATTCAATAAACAAATGCATTCAAAAGTAATTATGAAATTAAAAAAAAAAAGGAAATACAAGAATACATTTCTAAATACTATTATACAAAAAATATATATAAATACATGAAAATACGTCATCAAATCTGGCCAGAGGATGGTACATATAGCTTTTGACTTTCAAATTTTTTAATATCAAACTCCATAACCCATGAAAATGAAATCTTTCACACACCTCACCCTTTCATTTCATTCTTTATCTATCTCAACCTCCAATTGAAAGACCAAAAATCCTCCATAAATAGAGATCTCAATTCATTCATTTCCTTCGCACCTTCAAAGCAAAAACCGCTCTTCTTTGCTCTCTAGAAAAAATCGGCCAAGGCCTCAAACCAAAGCCAAAATTGTGCAACTTTCTTATTCTTGCACTTTTCAAGTGTTTTGGGTGCAACTTTTGCAATAGTTTCAACTTCTTCTCATTTGCATACTCCTAATACCCCAAAGTAAGTAAATACTAACTTATAATCTCTTATATTTATGTTTATATAAGTCTTGCATAATATATATAATCTCCAACAACAACAAGTTTCATAAAAACTCAAGTTTATAAAACACTAATTTTGTTTTTAAGTTGTTTTCTTCAAATGTGTTTATAAATATATAAACACATCATGTAAGTGTAAATATTATGAAAACAAGTCATATATAAACAACAAGAATCACAAGTTATTTGAAGTTTATGAAATATGGAATTTCGGCAGAAATGTTGTGTCGACTTTGAAAAATTATAACTCATTCATAACTTAACGAAATGAGTTAATTAATGTCTCAAAAGTTAGATCTATGTCTTAAATAAAAATCAGGAAGTTTTCATAATTTATTATGGAGTTTAGAACCCCCAGATATTATTTGGGAACCCGAAAGTTTGACAGCTCAAAAATGGCCAACATAGGGTTTTTAACGAGCTTTTTCCCTAACCTAAACAGCTCGAAAAATGGTCGTTCTTGACTTTAAAATTTCTTTGTATATAGTAGTTTAATGTCTAATAAAACCAAAGCCTAAATCATTTTGAAACTTGGTCAAAAACAACATCAAAGTAGGCCGAAAAACCTTCAAAAAGCTGGAAAATTATTTATTTATATATATATATATATATATATACACACACACACACACACACAGACATAAACTTGATGTTTTAAGTGGGTTTTATTTATAAACTTGTAATGTTGGGTGATTTAAGATATAAAAACATATATATATATATATATATATATATATATATATATATATATATATATATATATATCATATATGGGAGATTATTAAGTCCCTTATATCATTTAGGGCTTGTTTAATCACATCCGGTTCATCACCCATCAATCAACGCAAACTTGCATTTTACGCGCATATTTTGCCATCATACGTCAGTGAGTTTTCATAGCCCCTATTTTCACAACGTTATGTTTTGGGGTTGAAATACATGCTACGTTTTCATATGGACACGGAAACTACATCATTTCTATTATGTATTACACATGTGGTTCCATCAGCCCTCAAATCATGAACCGTTAGTTACATTTATTTGTAAACGCGAATATATTGTGGATAGATCTATCGGGTGTCATGTCCCTCATTCGGGTTAGTCTTACCAGCTAACGGTGGAATGTATATACATTTAACATTACGGTATTACATATGGAAATACCGCACAGCGCAAACTCATTATTAAGTTTCGGTTGCATGATGGTTTTTATGTAATACATAACATGAAATTTATGATTTTATAAATTCAAACTCAACTGTTAATGTCCGTACAAGTCATATTTATGTGTAAATCTATGAGCTCACCAACAATTTTTGTTGACGTATTTTAGCGTGTATTTTCAGGAAATTAAGGCAAGTGCACCGCATCGAAATTATTTCAAAGGCTTCCGTACTTTTGGAGTCGCATTAATTTTCAAACCATCGGAGATTTATTTGCATTATTTTGGTTAATTTAATTATGTATTTAAATCTTTGAAATTTGCGAACTACTTACGCTTTATGTTGGTTATGTAAAATGATATTTATGTTTGAAGCCAAATCGATGTATTTTTTAAAACGTCCATATAGTGGTCGATCACTTGATTATGGTTACGCTTTCGCGACGTCACACTTCATTGCCAACCGGGGTCGCGGGGTGTGACAGATTGGTATCAGAGCCATAGTTATAGTGAACTAGGTTGCATTAGTACCCTAGACTATAACTGCACATAAGTTTTACTGAATTTTTGAAAATATTTTGTAACTAACTAAAAGACTATAAATGAACCTTGATAGCAGAAACATGTCAAACAACATCATCATCATCTTGTCCGATTCTGAGGATGAGTACACCCCCATGAGCCCCGAAGTCACAGTGGTTTTCACCAAAGAAGACCCGTCTGAAGTAGAGGGTCCCTGCGAGGAGCCGATGGAGGAATCAGAAGAGGAGCCCATGGAAGAAGACAAAACCAGAGAGGATCCTCCACCCCCGGTGATCCCCTCCTACACACAATATCACCCAGAGGTTCCGTCATTCAAACCGTACCATCCCCACCCAAACGGTCCAAAGATGCTATTTACACCACGGAAGAGGATAATGATACCGAGACGGGAGACTATTCCCACCCCGGCTCCCCAACCAAGTTCACCACCACAGCAGCGACGGGCAAAAGCCCGTAGATGGGGCTGGATGCCCGAGACCCTCCAAGAGTGGAGGCGGGAGGAGGGAATCCCCTCCCACTTTGAGATCGGAGGACCATCCTCCGCAACGGCCCCACCGCTCACTTAAGAGCCAGCCGATCAGACCATACCTCTTTTGGTAGCAAGTTCATCACGACACGATCTCCAAATTCGGTTACTTAACTAGGATATTGGAGAGATGACTGCTCGTATAGAGCGGGAGGAGTTGCAAAACAGTAACCTATACTGGGCCAACCAGCACGCCCTCGCTGTTTAACAGGACGGGCTGGTGGAGCTTCGGTAGCGACTAGCCGAATACGAGGCCCGTAATGAGCAGCTTACACAGCGCCTCAATGCATTAGAGAAGGGAGAGACCCCCGATCACTCCCACACCTACCCCCTATCTTTGTAATTTTAGGAAATTATTATGTAATAGTGGAGGACTAAAAATTTTCTGGTAATAACCCGCCCCGATGTAAGAAATTATGAATGATTAATGAAAATTGCAAGTTATTTATGAATCTGTGTTTGATGATTATAGAATTGTGCCCTAAGAAAAATTTAAATCTTTAAGACTCAACTTCTTACACTATGCTCTTTTCTTTAAATTTTAAGATAATGCCACCAAAGAGAGCCATGAACACCACCGAGATCGAGCAACTGATCGCACAACGAGTGGCAGCAGCTATAGCCACTTATGAAACCAACCGCAATAGCACCGCAAACGGCGACGGAGGAGCTAGTCGCACCACGGGAGGGTCTGATTCAACCCAGAAAGGGTGTGGAATCAAAGGATTTTTAAGCTGTAACCCTCGATACTTTAATGGAACAAAAGGCGCTGTCGGACTAGTTCACTGGTTCGAGAAACTGGAGTCTGTGTTCCACGTTAGTGGTTGCATCGAGGATGAGAAGGTCAAGTTCGCCACCCACACTTTTCAAGATGGCGCTTTGACATGGTGGAATTCATATGCTCAATCTGTGGGGATTGATACAGCTTACCAACTCGCCTGGACCGAGTTAAAGCAAATGATGACAGATGAGTATTGCCCGAGAAACGAACTGCAAAAGATGGAGTCAGAGTTCTGGAATCTGGCTATGAAGGGAACGAATGTAGCTGGGTACGTCAACCGTTTTCACAAGTTGAGTCTGCTGTGCCCACAGATGGTCACTCCGGACTACAAGCGTATTGAGTGCTACATTTGGGGACTCGCCCCCCAAATTCAAGGGAATGTCACCGCCTCCAACCCAACCACAATCCATAGCGCCATCCGAACGGCGAATAACTTGATGGACCAAGTGGCCCGAAGGAAGACAAATCAGGTAAAGGTTCAGGCTCGGAGTCCAAAAAGCCCGAGACCATCATAGCTTTTGTCACCGGAGTTGTGTCAAGGAAAGGCTATACCGGCAATAAACCATGGTGTAACCGATGCACCTACCATCACGTAGGTCCCGGTCCAACCCCTTGCAGGAAATGTAAGAAGCTCGGTCATCTGACCCAAGTCTATAAGTATAACACCAACGGAGCCAACAACAGCACCCAAAGGAGCTGTTTTGAATGTGGAAACACTAGCCCTTCAAGAAGGATTGTCCCAAGTTAAGGAGCAATGGTGGAGCTCAAGGGAGAGCTTTTGTATTGGGAGCAGGTGACGCTCGTCAAGATCCCAACGTAGTAACGGGTACATTCTTTCTTAATGATATGTATGCTTATTTTCTATTTGATACTGGGACTGATAAAAGTTTTATATCTGCTAAGTTTAGTGAACAACTGAATGCCACTCTTTCCCCATTAGAAAAGGCTTATGTCGTAGAATTAGCGGACGGAAAGTTGATTGAAGCAAATAGTATAATTAAGGAGTGCACACTAAAACTGGTAGATCACCCCTTTAAGATAAATTACTTGATGCCTATTGAACTCTGAAGCTTCGATATAGTTATTGGTATGGATTGGTTGTCAGACAACCATGCCGAAATCTTATGTGGTAAGAAGGTCATAAGAATACCACTTAAGAAAAAGAAAGTCCTTACAGTCAAGGGAGAAAGAAAGAATCGCCAATTGAATGTCATCTCTGGTCTAAGAACACTGAAATGCCTTCGAAGAGGTTGTCAAGTAGTACTAGTTCAACTAGTGGAAAAAGAGTCAAAGGAGAAGCGACCCGAAGAAATCCCGGTAGTTCATGACTACCCAAAAGTCTTTCCTGAAGACTTGCCTGGTCTTCCACCAATTAGGCAAGTAGAATTTCAGATTGACTTGGTGCTTAGTGTTGCACCTGCCGCACGAGCACCCTACCGATTAGCACCATCAGAGATGCAAGAATTATCCAATCAACTGCAAGAACTGTTGGACAATGGATTCATCCGACCAAGTTCCTCACCTTGGGGAACTCCGGTCTTATTTGTCAAGAAGAAGGATGGATCCTTTAGGATGTGCATCGATTATCGAGAGCTAAACAAGTTAACAATCAAAAACCGATACTCTCTTCCCAGAATCGACGATCTGTTCGATTAGCTGCAAGGATCAAGTTACTACTTTAAGATTGATCTACGATCCGGGTATCACCAAGTTAAGGTTCGAGAAGAAGATATACCCAAGACAGCATTCAGAACTCGTTATGGACATTATGAATTTCAGGTGATGCCATTTGGTTTGACCAATGCACCAGCCGTATTCATGGACCTTATGAATCGAGTGTGTAAACCGTATTTGGAAAAATTTGTAATAGTGTTCATAGACGATATCGTTATCTATTCCAGAAGTAGGGAGGAGCATGAGCAGCATCTAAACTTGATTTTGGAGCTTCTAGGGAAAGAACAGTTGTACGCCAAATTCTCTAAGTGTGAATTTTGGCTACGAGAAGTCAAATTCCTAGGGCATGTGATCAATAGCCAAGGAATTCAAGTAGACCCATCAAAAATCGAGGCCATTAAGAACTGGGCAACTCCTAGGACTCCCACCGAAATCTGTCAGTTCTTAGATCTTGCCGGTTATTATAGGCAATTCGTTGAAAACTTCTCGAAAATAGGTGGTTCCTTGACGGAATTGCCTCGAAAGGACATAAAGTACAACTAGGGTGAAAATCAGGAAACGACATTCCGACTGTTAAAGCAAAGATTGTGTAGCGCACCTATTTTGTCCTTGCCATAGGAACAGAAGATTTCGTGGTTTATTGTGATGCCTCACATAATGGTTTGGGTTGTGTGTTAATGCAAAGAGACAAGGTTATCGCTTATGCATCGCGGCAACTTAAAATTCATGAGGTAAACTACACGAATCACGACATGGAGCTTGGAGCTGTGGTATTTGCTCTCAAGATATGGAGGCACTACCTTTACGGTACAAAGTGCATGGTGTTTACAGACCACAAGAGCCTTCAGCGTATTTTGAACCAAAAAGAGTTAAACATGAGGCAACGACGCTGGGTGGAGCTACTTAGCGATTACGACTTCGAGATCCGTTATCATCCGGGTAAGGCAAATGTTGTAGATGATGCCTTGAGCCGAAAGGAACAAGTTAAACCCTTGATAGTCCGAGCTTTAGTCATGACTATACAGTCAAACCTGAATTCTCAAATCCGCGAGGCACAAGAGGAAGCAATGAGGGAAATCTGCTAGAAGAAGCCTTGAGAGGAATGGATAAACAGTTTGAAATCAAGACTGATGGATGTCGGTACTTCATGAGCAGAATTTGGCTACCAAAATTCGGAGGATTGAGGAAGCTGGTCATGGATGAAGGGCATAAAACAAGATATGCTATTCACCCAGGGTAAGATAAGATGTATCACGACCGGAAGGAAATGTATAAGTGGCCAAACATGAAGGTTGACATTGCTACGTATGTCAGTAAATGTTTAATGTGTTTGAAAGTAAAGGCTGAGCACCAGAAGCCATCAGGATTGTTGGTTCAACCGAAATACCTCAGTGGAAGTGGGAGAGAATAACCATGGACTTCATCAAAAAGTTGCCAAAGACTTCTGGTAGTTATGACACTATTTGGGTGAATGTGGACCGACTCACAAAGACTGCACACTTCTTGCCAATCAAGGAGACTGATAAGATGGATAAGTTAACACGAATCTAATCTTAAAGAAGTCGTCTCAAGGCATGGAGTTCCTGTATCAATTATATCAGATAGGGACAACCGGTTCACATCAAGATTTTGGCAATCGTTAAAAGAGGCATTGGGTGCACGCCTGTACATGAGCACGACCTATCACCCACAGACGGACGGTCAGAGTGAAATAACGATGCAGACATTGGAGGACATTCTAAGGGCATGTGTTATCGACTTTGGAAAAAGTTGGGACAGGCACCTACCATTAGTTGAGTTTTCTTATAACAACAGCTATCACTCGATAATTAAGACTGTTCCATTCGAGGCACTTTATGGGCGAAAGTGTCGGTCACCGCTTTGTTGGGCTGAGGTAGGAGATAGCCAGATCACTGGACCCGAGCCAGATAGATAGACTCATTTCCCGCTGCTAAGGGAGAGCAAGAAAGATAAAAATTCTTGTTTTTTAACCAGCGCCCCCTTTTGGGTATGCAGGTAATCCAGGAGACTACAGAAAAGATAGTCTAGATTCGGAACCGACTAAAGATCGCACGGGATCGACAGAAAGCTATGCAGATGTTCGACGGAAGGATTTGGAATTTCAGGAGGGAGATCAAGTAATGCTGAAAGTCTCGCCTTGAAAAGGCGTAATCCGTTTTGGGAAACGAGGAAAACTCAATCCTCGTTATATCAGATCATTCAAGATCTCCAAAAGAATTGGCCCAGTAGCCTACCGATTCGATCAGCCCCCAGAGCTTAGTAATGTTCATAATACCTTCCACGTATCAAACCTTAAAAAGTGTCTGGCTGATGAAACCCTCGTCATACCCATGGACGAGCTGGAGCTAGACGATAAGTTGAACTTTGTGGAAAAACCCGTGGAAATAATGGACCGAGAAGTCAAGAAACTAAAGCACAGCCGAATCCCGAAAGTAAAAGTCAGACGGAACTCTAAACGAGGTTCTGAGTTTACATTGGAACGCGAAGATTAGTTCCGGGAAAAATACCCTCATCTGTTCTCGAATACTCAAGCAGTGGAGAACACGAGCTAATTTCAGGACGAAATTCCCTTAACAGTGGGAGACTGTAACATCCGGCATTAAACCAGGTTAGCAACTATGACCTAATAAATATTTAATAGCCAATTATAACCTAAAAAGTGGTCAATAGCAATTAATCAAAGTGATTAACATGTTTATAAGGAAACTCAACTCAATTAGAATCAATTTCATCGGTGCGATGAATCGGCAAATCAATTAATCCGACCGATTTACGATATGAAGGATTAATTCAACTAAGTACATAATTAAATTATGATTAGTGACATTAATCGTACACTAATACACTTACTTAACCTTAATTATGCAAGACTAAAACAATTCAATAAACAAATGCATTCAAAAGTAATTATGAAATTAAAAAAAAGGGAAACACAAGAATACATTTCTAAATACTTTTATACAAAAAATATATATATAAATACATGAAAATACTTCATCAAATCCGGCCAGAGGATGGTACATATAGCTTTTGACTTTCAAATTTTTTAATATCAAACTCCATAACCCATCAAAATGAAATCTTTCACACACCTCACCCTTTCATTTAATTCTTTATCACACTCAACCTCCAATTGAAAGACCAAAAATCCTCTATTCTTTGCTCTCTAGAAAAATCGATCAAGGCCTCAACCCAAGGCCAAAATTCTGCAACTTTCTTATTCTTGCAATTTTCAAGTGTTTTGGGTGCAACTTTTGCAAGAGTTTCAACTTTTTCTCATTTGCATACTCCTAATACCCCAAAGTAAGTAAATACTAACTTATAATCTCTTATATTTATGTTTATATAAGTCTTGCATAATATATATAATCACCAACAACAACAAGTTTCATAAAAACTCAAGTTTATAAAACACTAGTTTTGTTTTTAAGTTGATTTCTTCAAATGTGTTTATAAATATATAAACACATCATGTAAGTGTAAATATTATGAAAACAAGTCATATATAAACAACAAGAATCACAAGTTATTTGAAGTTTATGAAATATGGAATTTCGGCAGAAATGTTGTGTCGACATTGAAAAATTATAACTGATTCATAACTTAACGAAATGAGTTAATTATTGGCTCAAAAAGTTAGATCTATGTCTTAAATAAAAATCTTGAAGTTTTCATAATTTATTATGGAGTTTAGAACCCCCAGATATTATTTGGGAACCCGAAAGTTTGACAGCTCAAAAATGGCCAACATAGGATTTTTAACGAGCTTTTTCCCTAACCTAAACACCTCGAAAAATGGCCGTTCTTGACCTTTAAAATTTCTTTGTATATAGTAGTTTAATGTCTAAGAAAATCAAAGCCTAAATCGTTTTGGAGCTTGGTCAAAAACAGCCTCAAAGTAGGCCGAAAAATCTTCAAAAATCTGGAAAATTATATATATATATAAACTTGACGTTTTAAGTGGGTTTTTATTTATAAACTTGTAATGTTGGGTGATTTAAGACATAAAAAGCATTATATATACATATTATCATATATGGGAGATTATTAAGTCCCTTATATCATATAGGGCTTGGTTAATCACATCCGGTTCATCACCCATCAATCAACGCAAACTTGCATTTTACGCGCATATTTTGCCATCACAAGTTTGGTGGGGCTTCATAGCCCCTATTTTCACACTGTTATCGTTTGGGGTTGAAATACATGCTACGTTTTCGTATGGACACGAAAACTATTTCATTTCTATTATGTATTACACATGTGGTTCCATCAGCCCTCAAATCATGAACCGTTAGTTTCATTTATTTTTAAGCACGAATATATTGTGGATAGACCTATCGGGTGTCATGTCCCGCATTCAGGTTAGTCTTACTAGCTAACAGCGGAATGCATATATATATTTAACATTACGGTATTACGTATGGGAATACTGCACAGGGCAAACTCATAATTAAGTTTCGGTTGCATGATGGTTTTTATATAATACATAACATGGAATTTATATTTTTTAAATTCAATATCAACTGTTGATGTCCATACAAGTCATATTTACGTGTAAATCTATGAGCTCACCAATAATTTTTGTTGACGTATTTTAGCGTGTATTTTCAGGAAATTAAGGCAAGTGTACCGCATCGGAAGTATTTCAAAGGCTTCCGTACTTTTGGAGTCGCATTAATTTTCAAACCACCGGAGATTTATTTGCATTATTTGGGTTAATTTAATTACGTATTTAAATCTCTGTAATTTGCGAACTACTTACGCTTTATGTTGCTTATGTAAAACAATATTTATGTTTTAAGTCAAATCGATATATTTTTTAAAACGTCCATATAGTGGTCGTTCACTTGATTATGGTTACGGTTTCGCGACGTCACACTTAGTTGCCAACCGGTGTAACTGGGTGTGACACCCACTCATTACAATCTGAAAGATTGTTACCGTAACATTGCTATCAAGTGACCACATGGCAATCCTGATAGTTGCCAAACTCGACAACTACAACTACGCTCACACAAGTCCACAATTCCATCTTTCTTCCCATCAACAACATGAAAACGATAGTCAGCTATTGGGTGCACCCTCCATGTCTGGCTCTTTGCGATCCTTTTTTCAAGCTTTGCCTCTGCCCAAGGTGTTAGTGCATGCTCGAACTTTGCTGTGTCAGAAAATAATTTATTTAGAAAGTCATTACAAATGTTATAAAAAAACAATTAACATTGACAAAATTCTACCTCCGTTATTTCTCATAGTAAAGTACCATTGTTGTAATGTGGATCAAAAGAAATCGATCAACATAGTAAATGGTAGCTTACGGGCGTATCTTTAAAGAGCATTGATTGACTCAGCACTATTTGATGTCATGATGTTGTATCGCATTGCAGGGTAGTACGCTCTGCTCCATCTCTCAAATCCCACATTTTCAAGTTGTTCAACAATTCTCGGTAGAATGCAACGTAAGTCCAGCATTACTTCCTCGAAATCAAAATGTCGATACGCTTTACATGCTTTCCATAACAACTATTCGCTGTCAACAATGTTTTTTGATTTTACACGTAGGTTCATGCAGATATGACGACAACAAATTCCGTGAAATGAATTCGAGAACACTCTTCGTATTGCTACGTCTATGGAATGTGCCCTATCTGATATAATGACTAGGTTTTCATCCTCTCCTATGCATTCCTTTAACTTTGTCAAAAACCAAGTCCAAGCGTCTGCACTCTCTGTCTTCCCTACACCATAAGCAATAGGAAGAATCAGGTTGTTTCCATCCATGGCCACTGCTAAGAACATCGTTCCTAGAAATCTTCCCTTTAGATGGGCTCCACCATTACAATTAGTGGTCGTAGATGCACACAAAATGTACATACCTACATATAATATCATAAACCACGAGGGTATTAAAAAGTCATTCATAAAAATGAACAAATGTTGGTACATCCAGTGTGACGATAGCAGTCTAAGTGATCCTACATTGTGATTTTAGCAAGTGTGTGTTATATGTGTTTATATATGGTTGATATTTATTAGTGTTTGTATGTTTGAACTTGATGTAACGTATTACAAGAAGTTCAAACATTAAGTACAAAGATAAAATCAATCATAAGTAATAACATAAGTTTCAACACTTAGTTGTTTATGTAAAAGGCTAGATTCGAATCATACAAGGATTGGCATTCGAATCTGTGATAGATTCGAATGTAGCTTAGATTCGAAGAGCCCAGATTCGAGAGTGTCTTTGTGGACAGACTCGAATGGGCCTTGGGCCAGATTCGAGTTTGACCCACATCAGACTCGAATCAGGGTCTATAATTAGGGATAGACTCGAGATATTATCAGACTTTTTGCAGAATTCGTGAGGAATTAAGCTTAAAGCGATCTCGAGTTTATCATCAGCTTTAGGTCTGTTTCGGAGAGAATCAGTTCGTAGGATCGTTCGTCAGTCGTTCGTTCAGCCTCTGATAGTCTCCGTGTTTCGTTGTTGAGAGTTTTCCGTCTAACCGTTAACGAGGATTCCGCACTCGTTGACGGCTCCGCGTCTAGATAGATCTCGTAGTGGTAGACCTTACAAGTGGTATCAGAGCTAGCAGAAACAAAGGTTAAGGTAGAAGAGACAAATAGCAAGTTGGAGAAGTTTAGGAATTCGAGCCTAAATCTATGGAAAGTCTTAGATGCCCAAAGACAGTCTAAGAAGCCCGTAGGTCTAGGATTTCACGAAATTCCTCCACCTTTCAATGCAAATTATGTGCCTCAGCCTCAGGAGAACACTGATAAATCAGTAGACTTAGAGGACCTACCTACACCAACACCAGAGCCTATAGTAGAAAATACACCTAAGGTGGCTGACTCAACCGTCAAGGTCAAGAAAGTCAAATTTGTGTCTTCCTCCAGTGAAACACCTGCAGGAAAACAGAAAATTTCTTAGGCTTATCAGGTCGATTAGCCAGACACCATAGATGTACCAAAGGATATAGACACTAGTGAGACACCTAGATCTAAGGGAACACACAAAAAGTCCATAGATAAGATGTCTTGCTTCAGATGTCACAAGAAGGGGCATGTTGCATCTCACTGTCCACTTAGGAAAGCCGATGTTACCCCTAAGACAGTGAAGCCAACACCTGTTAAGCCCTCAACCAGTGTGGCGAGCAACAGTAGTTCTCAACCTACCGAGAAAACTGTGCAGCCCGCACCCAAACAAGTTGTGAAAAACACACCGGTTAAGGTTGGACCAAAGGAAGTGATTAGGACAAATTCACTGAATTGTGTCAATAATCAATCTTGGTCAGCACCACAACAAGTCTATGGGAGCACAACACCTAGCAGGTCACACACTCCAGTTAGGTCTCATACTCCAGTTAGACAATATGCACCGGTAAGAGCTCAGGGATCACAGTCCGAAATGGCATATAATAGGAATTATTCTAGAGCTCCACAACAAATGCCTACTCCAAGGCAAAGAGTGAGCTTAAATCACTTGGCACCACAACAGAACCCAGTTCAAAGGCCCAAGTCACCTGAAAGGCGAGATGGGTATTTGAAAGAGTTCACGTACGTGGACGAGAATGGTATTACCAAGTCAGTTATGGCTTGGGTTCCCCGTGATAACTAACCTCTTTTCTTTCATGTGCAGGAGATAACTACAGGTCCAAACAACAAGTGGTTCGTCGACAGTGGTTGCTCCAGGCACATGACGGGGGAAAGAAGTCTACTCACAGACTTCAAGGGAGGTAATAGGGGATTCGTATCATTCGCGGGTAACAAAGGTGGAAATATCACGGGTACCGGAGTGGTCACTAATGGGACAATCAAGTTGGACCAAGTTTATCACGTTGATAAACTGGTTCACAATCTCATTAGTGTATCTCAAATCTGTGATAAGAAGAACTCGGTGTTATTTACTGAAACTGAGGCGTTAGTGCTAAAGCCGGGATTCAAAATTCCTGAAGAATGGGTGTTGATGTGGGCGCCAAGGAAAAACGACTTGTACATGTTGGATATGAACAAGCCGGAGACTTCGATGGGGCCAATCTGTTTATTATCCAAAGCTTCAGAGACGGAATCGGTGCTGTGGCACAGACGCATGGCTCACCTGCACCTAAGAAAGATGAATTACATAACGAAGAATGGACTGGTGCAGGGTGTGCCTATGAAGAGCTTTCAGTTCGAGGACAAGTGTCTACCATGCATGAAGGGCAAACAACATAAGAAGACACACAAGTCCAAGACGCAGAATTCCATAACCTCAACATTTGATTTGTTGCATATGGACCTTTTCGGCCCAATCAACAAAAGGAGTATCGGAGGTAGTTGGTACTGCTTAGTTATCACTGACGATTACTCGGTTTTCTTGGGTTTTCTTTTTAGGTACGAAGGACGAGACGGCTACCAAGCTCATCGGGTTCTTAGACCAAGTGGAGAATTCCTACGGAACAAGGGTTAAACGAATTCGTAGTGATAATGGGACTGAATTCAAAAACACTGTAATTGGTGTATATTGCCTATCAAAGGGCATAGTGCATCAATTCAGTGCACCATATGAACCTCAACAGAATGGGGTGGCCGAACGTAAAAATAGAACATTGATTGAAGCTGCAAGGACTATGCTTTCGGATTCAAAGCTTCCTACCATGTTTTGGGGGGAGGCAGTGAATACCGCGTGCCATAATTTAAACCGAGTCCTTACAGTCAAATCTTTGAACAAAACATGCTATGAAATTTTGAATAAACGGCCACCTAACTTAACTGTATTCGAGCCGTTTGGAGTACCATTCACTCTCTTAAGAACAAAACATCAACCGAAGTTTGGTGAAAAGGCTGACGAAGGATACTTCCTAGGTTATGTGTCAAACTCACCAAACAAACGGGTGTTTAACAAAACAAATGGTACTGTGGAGATTGTGTATAATATTGAAGTCACAAGTTATACACATGAACCCCAAACTGGTCCGGAATGGATATTTGACAATGATAAGTTATTTGAGTCATTTAACATTCCTTTGGATGATAATGCAGGTACAATCGAAAAGGACATGGCGACGTTGCATCTGAATGACGAAGGCCATATCTTTCCGAGGACCACGTTTGAATCTACATCCGAGTCTACTGCGACTGTAGATAGATCTCCAGAAGTTGCTGATCAAGAAGCACCTACCACTGAGAATCAGACTCAAGCATCAAGTTCCAACTCTGAGGAAAACGTCCATGAGGAGGAAAATGTAGAAGTTGAGCCTGTTCCCCCATTAGGTGAAATAGGATCTAACTTAGGAGATAATCTGAGGGTTGATGAAATAGAGACCTCTAGGATTATCAAGAACCATCCATTAGAAAGCATAATAGGGAATCCTAACGAGGGTGTGAGGACAAGGAGTAGTGTAAATAACAACACAGTGTTGTTGTCGATGATAAACGACTCCGAGGCATGTCACACATGTCTCTATTCGTGTTTCATATCGCAAGTAGAGCCTAAGAATGTGCAAATGGCACTTAAGGATAACTCCTGGGTTGAAGCGATGCAGGAAGAACTTTCGCAATTTAGGAAACTAGAAGTGTGGGAGCTAGTTCCGTTACCTCGAGGGGAAATTGCCATAGGAACCAAATGGGTTTTTAAGTGCAAAAGAGACGATCGGGGTATACTCACGCGCAACAAGGCTAGGTTAGTTGTAAAGGGTTTCAACCAAGAGGAGGGAATCGATTACAACGAGGTATTTGCACCAGTAGCAAGGCTGGAAGCCATTAGGTTATTTCTAGCGTTTGCCCCCTTCAAGGGTTTTAAAGTATATCAGTTAGATGTTAAGAGTGCTTTCCTGTATGGGAAAGTGAAGGAGTTGGTGTATGTAGAACAACCGCCCGGATTTACAGATCCAAAATATCCTGATAGAGTATATCGCTTAGATAAGGCTCTTTATGGATTGCATCAGGCACCTAGGGCGTGGTATGAGACTCTATCCAACCATCTGTTAGAGAACGGTTTTGAAAGGGGTAGGATAGATAGTACTCTGTTTGTTAAGAGGAAGGGAGAACACTTTATCTTGGTACAAGTGTACGTCGATGATATCATCTTTGGATCATCAGACGAACAGATGTGCAAAGATTTCGAGAAGGTGATGAAGTCTAAGTTCGAGATGAGTGCTATGGGGGAGTTAAATTTCTTTTTGGGGTTACAAGTTGACCAGAAGAAGGAAGGAATGTTTATCCATCAGACTAAGTATGTCTATGACATATTAGAGCGTTTCGGGATGGAAGGAACAAAGTTGACTGCCCATTTTAGCACGCCGATTCAAGTGAATCATAATCTCGGGCCGGGTACTGAAAGTGATACCGATGTGGATCCGACATTATATCGGGCCATGATTGGGTCACTTATGTATTTAACTGCTTCAAGACCTGACATTATGTTTGCTGTGTGTATTTGTGCCAGGTTTCAAGCGAATCCGAAGGAGATGCATATGAAAGCCGTGAAGCGGATTCTACGATACCTCAAGTCGAAACCGAAGCTGGGACTTTGGTATCACGCGGAGGGAGATCTAGAGTTGGAGGCGTTCACAGATTCTGACTATGGAGGATGCAGCTTGACGCGCAAATCAACAACTGGAGGTTGTCAGTTCCTAGGAGGGAGATTGGTATCCTGGCAATGCAAGAAACAAACATCGGTAGCCGTGTCAACGTGCGAGGCCGAGTATGTTGCTGCTGGTAGTTGCTGCTCACAGGTTCTGTGGATACAACAAAAATTGCGGGATTACGGTTATGCTTACACTCAAACTCCAATTAGGATAGACAATCAATCTACAATTGCTATAACTAATAATCCAGTTAAACATAACAAAACAAAGCACATAGACATAAGGCATCATTATATTCGTGATTGTGCTGAAAAGAACTTAATCAAACTGGTAAAAGTGGCAACAGAAGATAATAATGCAGATTTATTTACCAAAGCGTTTGATAAGTCACGGTTTGAGTATTTAATTCAACTGAATGGAATGCGCAACCCTGAGTAATTTGGCCTTAGTAGTAGTAGTTTATTTTCTTTTAGAGTCGTAGTATTTCTTTCTTTACAGTAGTCTGCTAATTTAGGAAAGTTTCTATTTTTAGTAAGTTTCTATTTTTAGTAAGTTTCTATTTTTAAGTAAGTTAGTAGGTTATCTTATTTTATTGCTTTTATTATGAAAAACAAAAGAAAAAAGAGAGAAAATTACAAAAATACAAAAAAAAAGAGAATATCAGAAAATGAGTTAAGTCTTAGATACATAGGTTCAAAGTGACGAAAATTAGCACAGTCGTTACAAACTCTAAGTGTTTAGGCTTTCACACATAATGCAACTAAATTCTAAGTGTTATACTTTATTTAGTTTGATGTGTTGGTAGGCATAATACATATAGGGAATCTCAAGGCTAATAAAATATTCTAGAAAAAGTCAAGCGTGTCACTAACTTAGATGTACGACCAATCGGTCTTAATTTTTATGTACAAGACATACAAACTTTGAGTCTAAATGAGGTATGCAAACTTTCTGGGGATGTATGGCAACATCAAATACATCTTAAAATGGAAAGAATAGAAATATCATATAAAACTGAGAGTCGAAAACATGCAACTCTGTTGTACGTAAGTACAGACCTGTTGTCTCTGTTTAGATTCGGGTTAGCAGACATGTCGCTTTGTTGTACGTCAGTACAGACCTGTCACCGCTGTCTTGCTAACTTTAAAAATAAACTTTAAGTCAAACTAAGACACTTTGTTGTATGAAAATACAGACCTGTGTCCGATGTTTGTCTTTTAAAGAAAGTTTGCAAATACCAACAAGTTAGAATCTTTGTCTGTGTGCCTTGATCATAAAAGTATGTCTATGTCTGAGTCACGTAAGATAATTTCCTAATAAATAAAAATGCCAAGAGATATTCCGAAATGTAGAATGTTTAAAGGGGTAAAATACCAACAATCGGCTAAATAGGTATGTCACGACAAATAATCAAAGGAATCAAAAATTCCTAAGTGTGAAAGTTTAAGTACTGAAAGTAAGTATCAGACATCGCTATCTGATTGAACCTTTCTTAGACTATACTCATCAAAAAGATTTTGTTTAGTATTTAGCTTAGCGTGTAAATTTTTGAAGTATAAAGTCTAGATTAAATTTTTGGTCAAAATTTTATTTTAATTTTAATTTTATTTTACCTTAGTTTATTTTATTTTATTTTATTTTAGTCTAATTTTTACTTAGGTAAAAGGTCAAAAATTACTGAGGGTGCATTCAAAGTTGGATAAAATAAACATTGCGTGAAATATCTTATGCTTAGGGTAAAAGCTTTGGCATAGTTTATCTGGTTACACAATACTGTAGAAAAAGGTTGAAAAAGTTGAACTTATTTCATAGATTTTCGAAATTTTTCTAAGTGTTTGGTGTTCTCGAGTTTAGGACAGACTCGAATTAGGACAGCTTCGAATCTGTCAGTAGATTCGAGTCTGGCCTTAGACTCGAAGGTTGGTAGTATATATAGGTCAACTAGTGAAGACATTTAATTCTTACTGTTGTCGAATCTACTTTCTCGAATCTATTGTGGCGATTTCGAATCTGTTCTCGAATCTACCGTTTCTCATATATACGACAATCTGTCGTGTTTAAAGCTAGTGTGTTCGATTCTACTACTGTATCTAGGTATAATCAACTTGATTGTACAAGATTCATGTAGTTTTATACACAATTTTAGGCAAAATCATCGAGTTTTGAAGGTTTAAGGGTCGAAATAGGGTTTTTACAAAATTACCAAGTTTGGGCCGTTAAACAGTCAAATTAATGGCATATATCTGTGATTAGTAACTAGTAGGACTAATGAATGTAATTTTCTAAGTCCAAAAAGGTTAAAATCAAGAGATTTGGTCTTTGAATAAATACGGCGTTTCGAATCTGTTCATGGTGTGTCTCGAATCTGTCATTAGATTCGAGAAGGCCAGAACCTTCGAATCTGTCATCAAACTCGTTCGAATCTATTTTTTATTTGTTTTATTTAATTTAAATGTTATTAAACTTGTAGAAATTTAATTGTGTTGGATTTTGTACTTAAACAAGTTCAAAATAAAACAGATTTAAATTTAAACAAGTTTATTGATTTTTAATGAATCTAATAGTTTTGTTTATTGTGCAGAAATGGCTGTGCGAGCGTTTGTGCCTAAGCACAATATGGTGCTTCATCCAGATCATAATCTCCCTGAGGCGTAGGGATTTAGACAAGTGCTTGATTTCCTAGTAGAGTCTAGGATCGGATTTGCACTGTCTCATAATGTGTAGCTTGTTTTGCCTTACATTCGTCAATTTTACAATCATTTGCAGGTAGACTGCTCGGTCACACCGACAGTGCTACGCAGTCGAATTGCTGGACAACCATTGGTATTCTCGGCAGATATGCTGCGACAAGTGTTGCAGCTGGGCACACAAGAAGAAGAAGTTGTCCGATAGAGTTTCCTCTGAGTATAAGGCAAGCGGCCTTTCAGAGAATGGGATACAGTCTTGACGTGACGAAGGTGTCTTACATGAAAAGCGGATTAATTGGACAGTGGAGGTTTTTAGCACATGTTTTTATGGTTTGCTTCGCTCCAAAGAAAGCAGGGTTCGACTATATAGTGGCGAAAATTCAGTCGGGGATAGTCGCTATGGTTTATAATCGACCATATAGTTTTTCGGAAATGTTCTTCTCAGAATTTGTTCACCAGATTACCGCTCCCGAAAATCAACAGTTCTTGTTATATCCGCGGTTTATCATGATGTTGATAAGGCACTTCTTGCCAAATCTGCCGCCGTCGAATGACTTTCAAAGCGTTGCCGTGATGGATAAAAGGATTTTCGCTGACTGTTCCTCACACAGAGGAAGGTTGGTTGTTCCTGTTGAGCGTCCGTTATTCGGAGCAATCTTGGATAGGGAGTTTCAAGCCCCGGATGTTGCCAACTGGGCAGGGGTAGTTGAATTTCAACCGAGACAACAACAACCACAACAACGACAACAACCAAAACCGCGTGCTCAAAGACGTAGACAAAGACCATCAGCGAGTCAAACTCAGGCGTCAAGGCCTTCGACAAGTCAGCAACCAGAAGTTCAAGAAGCCAGGCCCTCAAATGTTCCGAGCGAAGCTGAACAGCTATGCCAAACGCTTAATGAAATCTGGGAGGCAGGGCCTCATGCGAACGAAGATGTGGCTGCAGCGCTAGTAGGTGAATTACTTAGTCCACCAGAAGGAGAGGAAGACGTGTTTAGAGATGTTGAAGAGTATGAGCCAAAGCGGGCTGATAAAGTTTTGACATCATCGGAAACCGAGTCGGAAGAAATGGAGGAGCTAGAGGTTGAAGCTCCTGAATCAGTGGCTACGGAACCTAATATTCAAATCGGAACGTATGGATCTAGGTTGGTAGTTAATGAAGAAGGATCGAGGAGGAGAGTAGCAAGGGAATCTGATGATTCAGATTTTGAAGAGGAGGAAGTTGCTCCCTTAGTGACTCGGCAAAGGGCCAAGCGTCACAGGTTTATGCAAGGGTCATCCTCAGCATCCGATGCACAACAACCTCAAACTCAAACTCAAGAACCTCAAGCCACCGCTCCACCACCACCACCACCTCAACATGAACCATATATTCCATCCCCAATTCGCCAACTCCTATACAATCCATTCCATCTACTTCGACCACCTACGCTGACAACCAATGGTTTGTGCAGCTTAAGGGACGCGTTGACTTCCAGCATGTCCAAATCTTAGGCCTAACAAAGGCGATCGGCGAACTCCAGGCGCATAATGCAAATCTTGATAAGGATAATGCCGAGTTAAAGAAGATTGTGGAGAATGTGAGGGAAGAGAACACAGAGTTAAAGTCCTTTATTGCAGATCAATCGTCAGAGATCCGATCGATGCGGTCCCTCCTTGAGCAGCTAATGAAAAATCTAAAAGCTCAGGGGGAGACAAGTTGTAGGGATCATGAGGAGCAGCGTAGAGATGAAGATGACGAAGGCAATGATCCCGATGCACATAATGAGAATGAGCCAGTAGATTTTCTTGCAGCTCAGGCTACACAAGTTCAGGGGGAGCCCAGTCAAGTTGAAGGAGAAATGGGAGAAGCAAGTTCATCAAAACAGCCTACAGATTTTGAAATCAGTGAGATGATCGACGCTCTTATGGATCTCGATGATGATCCTATGGATGTAGGTTTTGATTATGACGATGAAGAGCTAGAAGAAGGTGAGTTTGTGCCAGAGGAGATAGTAGACTGGCAGTCGGATGACGAAGTAGTTGCTGATGAGGATGATGAAGCCGACGAGATAGTCGTACAGCAGAACCCTATCACGGATACTTACATGATAGATGGGAATAATATTGTCAACATAGATGTAGTGAATGCTGCATTGAATGCTTAGCCATCAACAGAAGAACCTGCTAGAGAGCTATCAAATGAAGAAAAACGAAAATTATGGTTCAGAGCTGAAAAGAAGGAGTTAGAGATTAAAAAGACAATGAGAGTGTCGGGTACTGGGAAGCTGTCTGAGCGCATATTAAGCTGGTTCTTTGATAGAGAACTGCAGCTATTTGTAATTAAGAGGAAAGACGGGCTTCAGTACCTGAGGCGAACTTTAAAAGCGTTCAACTCCCTGCCAAAGATCGAAATCACTGCGCTAGCATGGAAAGATCTGATAAACATTGGCATTGATCCCTACGTGAACGTAACTGAAAGAATCATAAGAAAGGAGGGGAGATCAAGGAAGTTCGAGCGATTGATTCCAAGGGTCGGGAGAAGAGTAGAGGATCCGTCACGTATCGATCCTCTAACTGGACGACCTTGGATGAGGATTCACTATAAACTAGCTAGATGTCTTAGGAAGGTGCCTCTCAAGCCGATGCCACAGAATGTTTTGAAGAATCTACATTGGTGGTACGCTGACACTGAGACTGGGGAAGCGGTCATGGAAGATTTTGAAGAAAACGTTATTCTTAGAGTCTACGACCCTCTTCACCTGGTAAACCTCTCCAAAGATGATCTTCATATTTTGCATGCCTGTAAGATCTCTAGTGATGCACATATGGTTAGTGAAGCTAGTAAGTATGAAAATGTAGTCAAGATATGTGTCGAACAAGGTTTGTATGCTGGTAGTAGTTTGAATCAATAAATAAACAAAGTTCTTAAGTCAAATGTGTGAATTATTAGAAGCTATCGTCAAGGGGGAGTCTGTTGGTACATCCGTGGGTGTGACGATAGCAGTCTAAGTGATCCTACATTGTGATTTTAGCAAGTGTGTGTTATATATGTTTATATATGGTTGATATTTATTAGTGTTTGTATGTTTGAACTTGATGTAACGTATTACAAGAAGTTCAAACATAAAGTACAAAGATAAAATCAATCATAAGTAATAACATAAGTTTCAACACTTAGTTGTTTATGTAAAAGGCTAGATTCGAATCATACAAGGCTTGGCATTCGAATCTGTGATAGATTCGAATGTAGCCTAGATTCGAAGAGCCCAGATTCGAGAGTGTCTTTGTGGACAGACTCGAATGGGCCTTGGGCCAGATTCGAGTTTGACCCACATCAGACTCGAATCAGGGTCTATAATTAGGGATAGACTCGAGATATTATCAGACTTTTTGCAGAATTCGTGAGGAATTAAGCTTAAAGCAATCTCGAGTTTATCATCAGCTTTAGGTCCGTTTCGGAGAGAATCAGTTCGTAGGATCGTTCGTCAGTCGTTCGTTCAGCCTCTGATAGTCTCCGTGTTTCGTTGTTGAGAGTTTTCCGTCTAACCGTTAACGAGGATTCCGCACTCGTTGACGGCTCCGCGTCTAGATAGATCTCGTAGTGGTAGACCTTACAACAAAGGTGAATTGTTTCATACCGCACAACCAATTGCGACAAAAATAGTTCAAAACGACCCATCGAATCAGTTTCAATTTGTGCTACACTCCCCGGATTTGTCTTAATCAAATCGTGACAATACACAGGTAGTCGCTCAAATAATTCCTCTGGTGAACCCCTCAACAATTGAAGTGCATAACACTTTGCTCGCCAAGCTTGCACGTATGTAACATGGATCTTAAATCTTGCATTAATGTCTCTCTCAATCTCTTTTACTCTATATATGCGGCTGTTAGATTCTATGACTTCCTTCAAAATATGCCCAAGCACTTTCTTGTTGGCTTGTCGATGATTTGGATGCACTTGTGTCCTAGAACATGTGTGTACATCATTAAACTTTCGGACCTGAAACATTTATGATTTGCCGATCACGTTTGCCCGACAACACCAATCACATTTTTTAGAGACACAAACAACCTCATATCTCTTCTTGCGTGATCTAAGTGTTTTGATTTAAAAACCTTCTTCAAGACATTTCAACCCCAAGCATAGTTTTAAATCTTCTTTGTTATTAAATATTTGACGGGTCTTGGTATGTTTTGAGATCTCGTATGAAACTGGAATCCTGGGATGAGCAATGTCAGGAGACAGATTTGGAAGTGGTGGAGGCATACCCCAGAATTCATTTACCGCTTGCTTTTGATTGTTATGATAACTATATTCCTCTTCATTTGTACGCTCTCCATCATTTTCATATGTGTCATCTATATCTTCCTTGTCCAAGTCTGAAATACCCAACATGTATTATGTGTTTGGATCTACCAACTTGTTTTGTGATTCATTCCCAATAGGAGATATTGCGTTATCATCAATCAAGAATTCTCCATCACCATAACCATTATCAGCTTTGTTTAGGTCACCTGCTGCATCCGCACCTGCTGCATCCGACAACCTTAATGATATCAACTTTTGTGTAGATTCGATGCAACGAGGGGCTACACTAAAGATGTCAACAACGTAAAGCGTAAAGACAACATCACAACAGGTATTTAGAGGAAATCTTATTATAGTTGAAACATCGTAGTCATTCAAAATCTCAACAACAATCCCATGAGGGGGAATTTTGTAAGATAACTTCAATCGACGTTGAAAATAAACATTCAACTTGCTATCTAAAAGATCAAGAAGTTGAAAATATGTGATACCGATTGGGAAATGAAGAACACGCCTCATTAAATCAAAAGGGAGATACTCCATTTCACCATTTATTGAATTCCACGAACCACCGGTGCAAACAAATATCATAACTGATGTCATTCAAACGAATATTTCTTACCAATTATAGATCACGAACAATGATAACAATGAAACAATCCATCTTTGACGGAATTGTAGTAGGCAATAAAAGGCGTTTCTGAAATTTATCCTTATCCATTGTCATCCAATGAGAATCAAGGTACAAGTAAAGATATTACGTGACCGTTTACGTTACCAAAATATTTGGTAAAGATATTCCATTTTGGTACAATTTTGTCATGTAATGAGATGAAGGTACAACAAAAGATTTTACATGACCGTTTACTTTAAAAAATCGTTTGGTAACGGTAATCCATTTTGGTGCTATTTTGTCATGTAATGAGATGAAGGTACAACAAAAGATATTACGTGACCGTTTACGTTACCAAATCTTTTGGTAATGATATTCCATTTTGATATGATTTTGTCGTGTAATGAGAATCAAGGTACAAATATGGATATTACGTGACCGTTTACGTTACCAAAAGATTTGGTAACGATATTCCATTTTGGTACTATTTTGTGATGTAATGAGATGAAGGTACAACTGTCAAGATCAAAATCTCCTACGATTAACTGGTTTTAATAAATCAGAGTGTAAACCAATAACCTTGTTTTAAATCAAAGTCCAATTAAGAAGTTTGCGGAATAATACTTAACTGTTTTAAGAAAACTTTCAGAGTTAATAACATATAAATATAATCAAAATCAAATCCTTTATACTGCCAAAATCACTGATTACAATCACCTCTAATCTATTTGATTAGACGAAGAACACTAATTGTTCTTGGGGTTTTACAACCTTAGAGGCTTGAAAAATTTTATCAGAAAGCAGTTACAATGAAGCACAGTATTACAGAACTTGCACGTACAGACTTACAATAGAAAGACCTAGTCTAACTATATATATAGCCTTCTGATTTGTTTCCTTGATGAACTCTGATTTCTCTGGTAGCAGATATGATTGGAAAATCTTCAATATATATCACTTCTTGAATTTCAGCACTTTCTGTTATTAATCTGTTGAGCAGCTTGACCTTTTAACTCTGGCAGATTAATCAATTTAACTAGCAGCTTGAACTTGTTGAACTAGCAGCTTGAACATTGTAATTACACAGAAAACTACTAACAACTTGAGAAATCTAACTAACAGCTTGATATACTTAGAATATTTCCCAACAATCTCCCCCTAACTTAAATTCTTTACACAAGACTTTAAGTTTCTATACAAATAAGGAAATAAAACAAAGTAAAACTGTTATATACAAACTAAGGCATCCAAAAACTTACAACTGTGAAAGTTTCTTCCTTATAGCCTTTATGAATTCTCTCTTTAACTCCACTTTATCACATTCAATCTTCATAGAGCTCATTTGGATTAGCCATGCCTTTGGCAAATTGAGAAATTCAAAATTGTAGAATCTGCTGGATCTGTCTGCAAGCTTGAGTCTATATGTCATGGATTTGGCATATATCAATCTGTATAATCTTTATTTCCTTGGCAGCTTCTATGTCCATTCTGGTGGATTCTGGGTCAAAAATGCTTCTGAGATCTTTTAAATTTTGCTGAACCCATAGAATTTGTGACCTAGAGTGTCTGGCAGTTTCAATATGATGCATTTGTGTCAGCTCATCTCTAGTCAGTCTCTATACCAGGTGGATTAGGCTTTTATATTCTTCCTCTGGACCAGCCTCTCTTTTGATTACAGAATGATATCCCAAATCAATGTCATCCAATGACTTAGCATACCAATAAGTAATTGGAGGTTTGGAGAAGTCATGCTGATCCAGAACCTTTTCGATTTCCATAGCCTTTTGCAACTGTTGTTCAAACAGCACTCTCTTTACCTGATCAAACTTTGCTTGTTGGATGGGATCAGGTTGATGAGCATCAGCAACAGTTTGATCTAGTTCTTGTGGAATTTGGACTTGTTGGGAGGCTATGGAAGCTTTTTCTTTCTCTTTTTCCTTGTCATATAAAGCCCGAAGCTTTTTAGTTGACCATGATTGAGCAATTACCTTTGATATCCCAGCTGTTGCAGAGAAGTTTATCAAGAATCTTTTGTATTCTGCCTTTGAAGGCCCTGTTGGCCTTTTCCTCTTCTTTTGATTATCCTTGACCACAAACCCTTTTAGGTAATCTCCCAAGGTTTCATCATCTCCCATTGGTTCATGGGTTTGATGGTCTAAGATTTCTTCTTGTTCTTCTGCAAATTTTCTGGCCAATTCAGCATCATGAGCAACTTGGGCTTCTTTAGAAATGAATTTGATCTTTGGAAGCTCAATTAGAATGCCCTTTCCCTTGACTTTGGAAGCTGATACTATGGATTAGACTGCTGGGGTAGGAGCTTGGGAACCTTCTTTGATAACCACTCCACTTGATTTGATAGGAACATTTTGAGCTTCTAGACTAACAGCTTGAGAAACTGTTGGGACTGTTAGCCTAGAAACTGAAGCTGTTGTTGGAGAGGATGAAGCTGTTTGGACTGGTTGAGGGATCTCCTGATTCTCCCCCTTTTTGGATGCATTGGTTTGTCCAGGAGGACCAAAAACCTTTGCAAGCAGGGATCGAACCATCTTCTCGAGCTGGATGATCTTGTTTCCACACAGAGTGAAACCAAGATGAAACTAATCAAGTCGTTGTTGTTGGGCGGCTGTGAGTTGTTGCAAAGCAGTGATTTAAGATCCCTGTGCAGCAATAATGGACTTGTAATGTTCCAAAATTGCTACAACAGGTTTCAGCTGTTGATCTGTCAAAGCCATAAGTTGCAGACTAGCCTCAAGATCTTCAAATGATAGTGGGATTTGAGATTTATCACTGGCATGTATTTCAGAAGTAGAAACATCTGGGCCCCTTTGTTCTTGGTACTAGGGAGTTCCAAAAGGTGCTTGCACACCCTCTGTTGCCATGGGTGTGGTCTTAGAGATGTTGATACTGTCCTGTGCCTCTTGTGTAGAGACATCAGTAGTAGCAGCCACAAATCCCATATGAACATCCTCTGATGGGATGTCCACCTCCAAGTTGAGGGTGGGAGTTTCCTCAATAAGTTCCCTATCGATATTCTGTGCAGGAGTATCCCTCTGCACAGGGCTATATGGCTCTTGAAATTGGACTGGGGAGGAAGGAGCTCCTACAACCCTTTGTCTTTTATACATTTTAAGTGAAGGGGCTAGGGACGTATGTATAGGAGAAGGAGCAGAGGAAGTATATGTATCATGAGGGGTAGGTTGGGGTCTTGGGGGTGAAGCAGTAGTAGATGGCTGAGCCTGCTCAGGACCCTCCCCTCTGTTTCTTGGATGGGTGTCCTGCATTGCAGAAGGCAATGGGACATCCACATTGTGAAAATTGGCACTTGGTTTCAAAAGCCTTTTAATAGTGGATAAAGAGTGCCTATGGGAAACATGTATCCTTTTATGTACTTTAAAATTATTGCAAGACTTTGCAATTATTTCAGCCAAAAACTGTGGATACATAAAAAATTTCTCATTCTTTAAGGCATGATGCCTTAACATCCCTTGAAAAATCATATTTAAAAAATTAAACTGTTGGCCTGTTGATAAGCACACTAAGGCATTGTCAATATTTGAAGAAAATTCAGACCAACCAGTCCTTTTAGGGCTTATACACTGCTGAATAATATGTACAAGATACTTCCATTTAGGACGAAAATGTGCTTTGTAGAAGGTATAAGAATCAGTATGGCCCCTATACCCAATTTCAAAAAGACCTTCGTGTAAATCAGTAAGAGAGAGATCAGATATACCTGTGGCATCTTGAAGATGTAGATGTTGGCGTATAGTCTCCTCAGTGATTGTAATGGGGTTACCATCAATGATTGATGCAAAAGAAGTGACTCCATTAATGGTATTGACAGTGGAGGATTTCCAAAATTGCTCTATATGTGAGACGTATATGGTGGGATTGACAGTTAGAGCATAATGGATATGGGAACCACGAAGAAAATCCATCATGTCATGGAATGGTTGGAGTTCAGTGTGTTTGAGAGAGTAGGGAAGGCAGTTATGTTCTTTGACAAACTCCATTGGAGATCACAACGGGGATTTAGGGTTTCGAACGACTGTGTGAAAATCGCACACAGAGAGAAGATGAAAAGATTGTGGAAGATATTTTTTGTAACTGGTAGTTACAATCGAACGAAACTGGGACTTTAAAGGCTTTGGCTTTTCAAAAATATCTAGTCCCACGCACAATCTTATGAAGAATTACTGAATTACCCTGCACACTTGACAGACCAAGTGAAACAACTAACAGTTCGAGAAAATGAACTAGCAGCTTGAGAATAGTCTCAGGCTGTTAGTTAAACATGAAGCATTTTCTAATGAAACAATGTCTCCCCCTTAACTAAGCACATTGAGTAAGTATTTTCCTCATGAAATAAGAGAGAACAATGAAGAGCAAATTAATCCATATTTACCATACCAATATATGATACTAGAAAGGTGAATCTCCCTACATCAAATGGTTTTGTAAATAGATCAGCTAACTGATCATCTGTATGAATTTTGGTAACTTGGATTAATTTCTTCTCATTACAGTCCCTTATAAAATGAAATCTGATGTCTATGTGCTTAAGCGGTTTTAGGAAATTTCACTAGATTTTGTACAATACTGATTGCACTTGAATTATCAATATAAATAGGAGTAGATAGAAAGTTCATACCATAGTCTCTCAGTTGGTTCTGAATCCACATCACTTGGGAACAGCAGCTGGCAGTTGCAACATATTCTGCCTCAGTGGATGAAGTTGAGACTGTGGTCTGCTTTTTGCACTGCCAAGAGACCAGTCTTGCTCCTAGATATTGACATCCACCAGTTGTGGATTTTCTGTCTATGTTGCAACCTCTATAGTCACTATCAGAATAAGCTGTTAGTTCAAGAGGAGAGTCCTTAGGATACCATATGCCCAATTGTGGTTGACCCTTGAGGTATCTAAAGATTCTCTTCACAGCAAACAAATGTGAATCCTTTGGAGCACATTGAAACCTGGAACAAACACAAACAGCAAACGTTATATTAGGTCTAGATGATGCGAGATACATTAGGGAGCCTATCAAGGATCTGTATAAATGAATATTCACATCCACTCCTTCTTTATCTGCATCAATCTGTTTATGAGTGTCCATTGGTGTGTTGGCAACTTTGGTGTCCTTGTATCCAGACTTTTCCAGGATGTCATTCACATACTTTGATTGACTTACAAAAAGTCCAGTGGGTTTCTGCTTGACCTGCAATCCTAGAAAGAAGGTTAGTTCCCCCATTGAACTCATTTGAAACTTCTTGTGCATCAAAGTTTCAAACTCTTTGCACACAATGTCATTTGTTGATCCAAAGATGATATCATCAACATAGATCTGAACAAGAAGAATCTCTGATTTTATGGACATTGTGAATAAATTCTTGTCCAGAGTGCCTCTCTTGAATCCATTCTGTAGAAGATATGAAGACAATGTGTCATACCATGCTCTTGGGGCTTGGTGGAGTCCATAGAGGGCTTCGTCTAACTTGTAGACTCTGTCTGGATACTTATAGTACTCAAATCCAGGGGGTTGACACACATAAACCTCTTCTTTGATTGTACCATACAAGAATGCAGATTTCACATCCATTTGGTACACTTTGAACCCTTTCAAGCTGGCATAAGCGAAAAACAGTCTGATGGCTTCTATCCTTGCTACTGGGGCAAAGACATCATCATAATCAGTTCCTTCTTCTTGAGTAAATCCTTGAGCTACCAACCTTGCCTTGTTCTTGATCACTACACCTCTCTCATCCTTCTTATTTCTGAACACCCATCTTGTACCAATTGCCCTCTTTCCTTTAGGCAAGTCAACGAAAGTCC
Organism: Centrapalus pauciflorus; assembly: GCA_020465985.1. Lineage (NCBI taxonomy): Eukaryota > Viridiplantae > Streptophyta > Magnoliopsida > Asterales > Asteraceae > Centrapalus > Centrapalus pauciflorus. The sequence continues at coordinate 427,811 of JAANYP010001768.1, forward strand.
ATACATTCTGAATCTTGAATTGCAACAGTTCTTCTTGCATTGCTTCAATCCAAGATGGATCTTTCAGTGCCTCAGATGCCTTTTTTGGCTCCAATTGTGACATGAAGCATGCATGTTCAAAGGCAGCTAGACTGAATTCAGGGACTGCTGATTCAACATCAGTGGATTCCTTGTGAATCATTGTCCTTATTTGCACAGGAGTGCGTGGATCTCCCATTATCTGGTTGAGAGGATGATATTTGTGAACCCTGATTGTAGGTTCTCTTTCTGTCTGAAATGAGCTTTCCAGATTAGTATCATCACCTTCTGCACCCCTTGAGAATTCTGCTTCAGATTGTCTGCATCATTCCTAGAAGCATGGCGAGAAGAAAAAAAGGATTGACCACTGCGAGGACCTTCATTAGTAGAACTTGATCGAGCACCATCACGGTTTGGCCGAGACCTAATCCTACGCTTATATGACTTTTTGGGCAGTTCTAGTGCAACAGACTCACCAGATTCCTTGGCATTATGACTGACATCCAACTGGGAGAAATGTTCAGATGTGGCATTATACGCTGGAGGTTGTAGACATCTTTCAACTTCATGAAATCTATTATCTCCATCAAATAGCATAAGGTTATCAGCACTATTAGGTTCACCAACTGAAGGAACCCCTAATATGTCACTACTTCCAATAGAATCTCCATGAGGCGAATCAATTACCCCAAAACTGCCATTCACTTCACTTGTCACAAACTGCTCAGGATGTCGATCTGTCAGAGACGTGGACTGCAGGCTAACTGATGTTGCATTCCCAATTTTCAAGTCTAATGGATCACCACCTTTCTGTAAAAATTCCAATTCTCTTCAAAAATTCTCAGCAGCACTGAATGTCTCCCTAAGATCTGCTTGAGTTTTCTCAAGATCAGATGATTGCTGCGGAGGTGGTGCAGAAGAAACTTCAACTCCACCATCAATAAATCCTCCCATGGAATCAACCCTAGCATTGACTAAAAGCAAAGAACCTGAAGAACATCCATGCATTCCCACAATAATCACCTACAACCGTTTCTCTCCCACTAACTCAAGAACTGAATTCCCAAGAGCTCTGCAACAATATCAAGTATACAAACTTTCCCCCCTCCTATTACGGTTCTCCTTTGACGTAATTTCAACCAATTTTCAAATATCAAACGAATTTTGCCTAGAAATATAGGACACGATGGCATTTGACTCTAACACCACCTTATTTGAAATTGGGAAACCCTAATCACTCCAAGTATTACACATGCCTAATATACATGCGTTTGTTTGGTATGTAAAAATTTGTGTATACAAATGTTTGTGTGTCTGAAATAATAATCTGTTGAGCAGCTTGAGCTTTTAACTCTGGCAGCTTGAACAATTTAACTAGCAGCTTGAACTTGTTGAACTAGCAGCTTGAACTTTGTAATTACACAGAAATACTACTAACAGCTTGAGAAATCTAACTAACAGCTTGACATACTTAGAAAATTTCCCAACAATAACAAAAAGATATTACATGACTGTTTACATTACCAAATCTTTTGGTAACGATATTCCATTTTGGTACGATTTTGCAATTTTGTCGTGTAATGAGAAATTGAGAATCAAGGTACAAGTATGGATATTACGTGACCGTTTAGGTTACCAAAAGATTTGATAACGATATTCCATTTTGGTACTATTTTGTCATATAATGAGAATCAAGGTACAACAAAAGATATTACGTGACTGTTTACGTTACCAAATCTTTTGGTAACGATATTCCATTTTGGTACTATTTTGTCATGTAATGGGATGAAGCTACAACAAAAAATATTACGTGACCGTTTACGTTACCAAATCTTTTGGTAACGATATTCCATTTTGGTACAAATTGTTGGATATATAGTTACAATGCATTTGTGTAGAATAAGTAGTTCAAGAGATTATTCAAAGACTATGTCTTACTCTACAACCAATCAAGGATGGAGAAGGTGTAATTGCGGTGACGTAGTACGTGAGTGGATGTCATGGTCGTACGACAATCCGGCTAGGAGATTTAAGCGATGCCCTAACTTTTCAGTAAGTTATGAATATATGAATACATTTTTTTACTTAATCAAAAGTATGATTAATAATTATTTGCGTAGCATGGAAGATCTCAATGCGGATATTTTGAATGGATTGGTCATGAAATCCGGAGTGATTGGTACAAACCAACTTTGTACGATCTAAATGAACGAGTAACACGTAGACGTAAAGATGAAGATTTGGAAGACACAAATTCTATTAGAATTGTTGAGCTTGAACACGAGTTGATTCTATACAAGGATAAACTAGATTTCGAAGTTAACATGTGAGAAAAAATTAAAGTTTTACAAAAGGTGTATTGTTGTACTTTTAGGAGTTATTACAATTCTAGTACTAATACTATTTTTCCCGTCTAGCAACTCTAAGACAAATGGCTATCGGAAGGCATTGCCATGAAATTCTAGTAATATGTTTGATTTATCCAAAATATATGAACTGAGAGCGTGAGTTTTAATTATACATCATATTTGTGTTTATCGTAGTACAAAATCCACCTATACATATAGATATGAAACACAAAATGTTGTAATATCATATAACATCAAGTGTTACATATATATGAATTCAAAACGTGCCACAAAATAGAAGAAACACAAGTGTTAAATACACATATGGATTTGTGTGTTATCTTTACATTCCAAGACTAAATGACATCAAAACGGGCCACAATAATCCAAGAAAGATGTAATCCTGCAAATTAGAAAATAAATTAATTAATTATATACATATCTTTACAATGAATCACACACACACACAAATATATATATATATATATATATATATATATATATATATATATATATATATATATATATAATATAAAAATGAGTGTTTATGAAATGACTTACTAAAATTCAATCAACGGTAGTGTTGAGTTGACTGATGTCAAAGGTAGCACCGGTTGACCCAAGACACTGTCAATACGTAAATCATAAAATGTTTGTGCCATTATGCGACAGTAAACCATCACTAGCTCCGGCGTATGAGCCGCAGACATGACAGCATTACCCATAATACGCCGGTGGATGAACATGCAGGTATACACACCACAATCACCAAAAGATGACATTTGTTGTGTGCAATGTGGATCGTAACTCATCTTCAACTTAATATCCATTGGTTGTATACCCTTAGCTTGAAAGTAACCAATATTCTTTAGAAAAGGGTGTATCTTGCGCCCAAACACATCAAAAATGTTTGATATCTTCACTTTATTTCGTGCACTCCTTAGGTTGTCAAAAACATTTACTGTCCATGTGTCCATTTGTATCTTACTTGCTACCCAATGTGTGTTCTCAATATTTATTGGGAGGTAAACCTAAAAGAATGTTAAATATGATCTCAATAATTGTATCTCACATTAGTATTATCAGACCTACATACTTAATTCTACTAATCTATGAAGTTGTTATGTGTAATTACATGATCTACATCCTTCCAAGCAGGGTATAACTCATGCGACCCATCTGCAAATTGCTGATACTCAGGATTCTTGTCCATGTAACTCATGAAGTCATGGGACATGAAAGTCCACTTGTCATCTGAACCCTTACACCTAAGCAACACTAATGCCCATGAAGTAATAACCTGTTTCACGAAGGGTAGAAAATCTTATAATCTAACGATAACTTGCATGAAAGGAAGTATATTAATAGTTTAATAATAAAAACATACATCTCCATCTAACCATCCCTTGATGATTTACATAGCAATGGGTCGCGAAACCATAGAAAATCTTATAATCTAATGATAACTTGCATGAAAGGTAGTATATTTATAGTTAATAATACAAACATACGTCTCCATCTAACCATCCACTTGATGATTTACATAGCAATGGGCCCCAAAACCAATTTTCAAAACATATTCCTGGACGTACAAGGATCCTGCGTTCCTTCTCTTTTTGCTTCATGAAAGTGTCCATGTCCATATCCACCATACACTTTGGATTGTCTGTCAAATCTTTTTCAGAATATTTTTCCGCTTGATATGGCACAACAATTTGAGCAACCTTTTTAGTACCATAATGTTTGAGAAAAGTCGATCGTACAATAGTCCATGGGGATTAAAGGACTGCAAGTGGTCGTTTTAAACGTTTTTCGCGTCATTTAGACAATGTTGGTGAAGGAGTCAGTGTCAAATCCATTATAGGTGAAGAGTTGCTCGGAACTGAGTCGGGTGCACTAGCCACTGATGAGGTAAGAACTGGATCAACTGGTGATGTAAGGCTTTGGGGACTAATAGTACTTGTGTGCACCGTCTGTTGCAACTAAATACAAACAAAAAACCGATTAATGCTGATGACAAAAAAAAAATTCTAGGTGATGTAGCGAGACATGTACACCTTGGTTGGTGATGTAAGGCTTGTCAAGGAATCAACAGTAGGTTTATGCACTGTCAAAGAATCAACAGACGAAACATGCATAGTCGGGGAGTCTGTTGATTGTACCTAAATGTGTATGAAATGACGTTCATTTATAAACTGCTTAAGATATTATTGCTTTATGATAACATTCATTTACTTGTCTCACCGGATATGGGGTGTCAACTGCTTCAACTTGGTCATGATCCAACACTTTCCGCGTAAAATTATTTTTTATCACAATTGCTAAAACTTATTTGTAATAGAAAATAACTAAAAGAAATGTTTTAAAAGGACCTTTGAACACATGTCGAGATGTCTCTCGTACAACTCAAGTGTTCGCTGTATTTTCAAAGACATCCTTCCATTTTGCTCTCTAAGATGAGCAATTTCCAAAAGAAGCCCTGCATTTTGTTCGACGAGCTTCAGATGTTGGGCCTCCAATGCAGACATACGATCGAACAAGTCTCTGACAGATTCGTTGAGAGGGACATCAGAATCAGGATCCGCTATGAAAATAGGAGATGAAACAAATAAACTCTCAATTTCTTCATGCTTTTTAAAGAAGTCTTCGCTCTCCTTCCACCACCATTGATTTTGTTCTTCAACAGTCGGTGTAATCTGATGCGGCAAACTGTCCTCCTATTTATAACATATACATGCTTTATCAATTAAACATTATTAAAAGAGCTTGCATTATGGAAAAAAATATAAAGAGAGATGAACAAACATCGCCAAGATCAAAAACTACGCGGACTTCATCGATAGTGATTGATGCCTTCTTGTACCAAGACAAGGCACGAGGAATAACACCTACTTCATGCTTGAATATTTTACTTGCAGTAATAGAAAATATCTCTAAGATCCATGTCTGGATTGCAACAAAAATTATATGATTTATCAGATACAACGCACAAGGTATAAACACCTTATAGTGCTTATAAAGACTTATGTATAAAAGTAAAAGGTTGCAAAATAAAATACAACTCACTCGGAATGGATGAAGAAAACCATGAATAGTGTACCACACTGTCTTTTCACCATCAGATCTATTCAATCGTCTCTCAAGTGCATCGTCCAGATGACTATACGTCTTCTTCCAAATGTGGAACCCCATGGAAAGTCATTCCAATCATTGAAATTTTCTATCAATTGTAAAACTCCTTCATGTACCTACAAACAAAAAGTGTTTATATATTTTATAATATTTGGGACCCATTTATTGTTTAACATCTGTCCACATTGGATAACATACCGGAAGTCTATTTTCTCGACCAAGAAACCCCTCCTCCAACATAAACAGTAAACTAACACGTACTACATCATTAGCTGACAATATGTTCAATGAACCTTTGTAAAATATATCTCTGATGTCGGATATTTGAATACGACGCTTGGATTTACAACTAGTTAATACTCGATCCCTGAATGTTGTAGAACATTCTCCTGCATGGGGTAACTCTTGATTACCAAACTTCAAGCGAGATACCAAACAAAACTCCCTAGGACCAAATCGAATATTCTTTCCGCCAACTCTAAACCATAACTCATACGGTCTTGCATTAGGCGGCTTTATATGCTTCTGTAGCATGTAGTGAAGAAGCATGGGATCCGATTTTCTAGTCTTCGATTTTAACCAGGGTCTAAAACAAGTTGTCTCGAACAAGTCTTTTTGTTTAGGTGTTACTTTCTCTTCAATTCACAGTATATGTAGATCTTGCTGTTTATTGACATGTATCCATTGTAAAAATCATCCTGAAAACTTGTTCAAAGGTTAGAAAATATAAAATATTGCAATTATAAGGTCATAATCACACAATAAAAATCATATGGACACTCAACTCATCTTGTCTTTCTTCTTTGTGTCCTATATGCCAAACACTCATCAATATACAACGAATTTCAATAAAACATTGCATTTATCAATAAAACAATATTACATAAAATCCAAGGCACCAACGGCACCAACAATACTACATAAAATCCAAGGCTAGACCGAGAAGAGTTTTCTTCAAAGCACCCAACAATGGACTTATGTAATGAAAAGAATTAGATGCTAATAAAAGGGTGGCTATGTTCCTCTTTCATCAACAGAAGCAAAGTACATTGTCTCAACAGAAACAAAGTATATTTCAATTCTCTTTCAATTCATTACAAAGGAGAAACTCTGTTACTCACTAGATCACGCATTTTGAGCTTACAATGACTGATATACATTCACAAGTGAAGACATAGTTGTGAGTGTTCTTGCTACACTACTATAAATGTACTTGCTTTACTAAAAGCAACACTTGACTTAACATTTTTAGATGAAAATGTTTGAACAATTACTTGAATGTCGTAAGAGATAATCAATCTTTTTATTGACTAAATACTAATGGAATGGGTAAAGATGTGCTTGTTGATCTGAGCTGCATCTTTGATTGCAAGCACTTGAAAATTATTGGTAGCCTTTACAAGTTCTTGTTGATTTTCGTTTCAGGTGCTGTGTGTGTGTATGCATCGGTGTAATGGGTTGTGTCTGGTCCCGATTTCATGAACCCTAATGAGCCCTAATGTAAATTCAGATGTTCTAACTCTCTCTCGACATTCATAATACCTCAATATCTACATTTTCTACAAAACTCTAGATAACGTAAATTTAAGAACTTCCAATGTTTTTTGTGTAAGAAATTTTACCTTTTCTTCCATCTGCATTCTTTGCTCCTTCCAATGTCTGCGTTCTTTGCTCCTTCCCGCAGCAACTAAGAAAGTTCGTTAGTGTTTTGATGGTTTCGTTTCAAGTTCGTTAGGGTTTTAAGTGTGGTATCGATAGTTTCGTTTCAAGTGTGTTACGGTTTTAGGAATGGACTCGATGGACTTGATTGTTTTAGACTCGATGGTTTCATTTCAAGTTCACCGGAGAAGAGGATAAATCGCCGGAGAAGAGCGCTTGTCGAAGAAGAGCTTGTTTCGTGACAAATCACGAAATGGTAAATATTTGGTCACGGTAACTAAGGGGAATGTTAAAATGTTTTTTTTAAAGTAATCATTACATTTTTTTGGGGAAGGAACATATTTTTAAAAGTGGTCACGTAAAGTACAACAATTTACGTTACCAAACAACTTTTGTAATGTAATGCATTAAAATATGAATAAAAAGTACATATCACGTAAATGGTGGCTATCACGTAAATGGGGTAACGTAAAGTGTGGCTATTTTTTTAAAATGTATATTATGTAACATCCTCGAATTTATTTTATTGTAATTGGGTTAATTAAGTGGAAAATATATAATTAAGTTGAAATTTGAACAGTTATTATGTATTTGGGATATTTAGAAAGTTTGTTGCTATTTTAAGAAAATTTGAACTCGGAATCATTGTTATGGAATATTATGAATTTAAAAGTTATTAATGATAATTTTAAGAATAAATCAGTATTTTATGGAACCGGTTAAGTCGAGGGGTGAAATGTGCAAAATGGTGAAAATGGGAATAAAATGGCCAAAACCTCTCATTTTCTATAGTTTCACTCTCTCTCTACATTCTCTCTCTAGAAATTTTCTCTCTACATCTCTCTAAGATATCTCACAAACCGACCGGCCGATTATCGAGATTTATACGTCAACGAAGAGATCTCGGGGAGTACTACAACAATCTGCAGTTGGATTCCTGATATCGTACGAATTGAGGTAAGAATCGACCCTTTTAAGTTTGTTGTTTCGGTTTTGAAGAACTTAGAATTCGAATCTGTTATTTTATGTAAATTGGAGCTTGTTTTGCTTGAAATATTACAAGAATATGATAGTATATGTATAATAGAATCGAAACTAGGCATCATACTTGATATATCGGTGATTTGAGGCTTAGAAATGTATGTTTTTAAGTTGTAAGATGAACAAACTCGAAAATATCAAGAACACAGTCGAAATGCAAGAACAAACTCGATTTTGGTACCAGATTCGAGTGTATTATCGAGTCTATCCTTAGATTCGAGGAGGGGGGGGGGGTTCGAATCTACCCCCAAACTCGAATATGGGTTCGAGTCTACATATAGATTCGAATTTAATCATCAGATTCGAAGGGGGTTCGAATCTAACCCATTAAATTCGAGTTTAATGCCTAAAATTGAGAAATCTACTCTCTAAACTCGAGTATTTTGAATGAAACTCATAAACAACACATAAAATGACAAGAGTTATACAAAGGACAAGATATAAACTTGAGATGGGTTCAAACTCAATTATGGTTTGGAATTTAGACATGGACCCGAAATGGGGGAAAATATTGCAAAACTTACAAAATTTGGTTTTACGAATTTAAACAGTTTTTGACTTGAGGTATTGTTGCAACTAATTTAACAGGTCCCTTGTGGTGTTGTTTAACCCACAGTGGGGTACTTGGTGGATCCGGTTGAAAGCCCGAGGAGAAATAATATCGGTTAAAGTTTAAATACGCACCCACTGTGAGTACAGTAGATTTCGCATGTTTATATCTGTTTTATGTTAAGCTTTGCCTGCTGAGACCTGTTGCTTCATTTATTTGGTTGGAATTCTACTAACATGCGTAGATTTAGATGCACATTCTTACTTGTTGCATGTCCTTTCGATTGTTGTGCATCTAGTGATGGACCGGTGGGTCGCATCGATTACTCTGATGTTAGTGCGCTATATGACCTGGAGCTGATCCCTCCTAGGCCCGGTAGGCAGTATGTCATCCCCGATCGTACGTTTGTCTCAGATGTTAAGTGTAAAGCCGAGCTTTGGGCTCGAAGGGGCTGCGGCTCTGGTCTGTACTTGGTGTACGAAGAGGGTAAACGATGTTTGTCATCGGTGATACCTTTGGGGCTTCATAAAAATTTATAAAATGCGTAATATTTGTATTCACTAAGCCTTTGCTTATACCACAGTTGTTTATTTTTATCTTACAGGTAAAGGAAAATCTGCAGCGGGACCTTCTAGTTAGGTCGTGTGGGAAGATTTGGAAGATATTTTCTATTTAATCGGTAATTATATTGTGGGACAAATGTTATAATATGTTTGGGATGATTGTAATAAACTTTTGAGTCTGTAGACTTAGAATTGGGTACCTTGTAGCACCGTAGGGTGTTTGTCACTATTGCACTACTTTATTTATGTATTTTAAAGCTTCCGCACTTAAACTAGGTTATCAGATCATTATGTATTTGTGTTTGATGATTAATCCTGGGTGTTTTGTAAATGGTGGTTGTTGTGGCAAGGGTGTCACACGAGATGGTATCAGAGCAGTAGTTTGAGATTCAAGTGTCCGTGAGGTCTTGATCTCAAACATTAGGTAATGATATGTAGTGGTTTAAGTAATGATCTGAACTAAGATAGGTTATGATCTAGTAATTATAAGAAATTGACTATCATACGGGACAAATGAGTGGTGTCTTTAAACTGATGACATGTTACTAAACAAGTTATGTGTTTATTATTTCAGAACATGTCTGGAGGAGGAATGACACCCGAAGAAGCCAGAGAGATGATGCTATCCATGATGGCTGAGCAGAACAAGATGATACAAGATCAGTTTCGGGCTCGAGATGAGGCCGATGCTAAGAGAAGAGAGGATAAGAGAAAGAACAAGGAGAAGGAAGGGGGTAACAATGAGGAACGAGATGACAACACTGGGTCGTCTAACAAGCCCAAAGGTTGTCGTTTCCAGGACTTCAAAGGAAATGGGGCCGTGGAGTTTAATATACTAGGAGATCCTGTTGCCGCACTTGAATGGATAACAGCAACTGAACGAACATTCCGAATCAGAGACTGTGCTGAGAAGGACATGGTTCGTTATGCTACTGCTATGTTCACGAACGATGCAATTATGTGGTGGAATTCCATGGTTAATGCTTTAACCTTGGAGAAGGTGGCTGTCATGTCGTGGGCTGAGTTCACTGAATTGTTCACTCAGCAGTATTGTCCAGTTGATGAGCGTCGGAGATTGGAGGCTAAGTTTATGGCACTGATGCAGGGGACTAAGACTGTATCCCAATATGCTGTGGAGTTCACGAGGCTGAGTCTGTTCGCGCCTCACCAAGTCGATACTGAGGAAAGGAAGGTGACCAGGTTCGAGGCTGGTCTGGATATCGAGATTAGGAGGGTCATGAGCAACGTTCGTTACCCTACATTTGCTGGCTTACTAGAGGCTGCTAGAAATGTAGAGCAGATTTTGATTATGTCGGGCTACTCGATCGGGTCTGCTGCTGCTTCCACCAACCCAACACAACCGTCACCGCCGAAGCGCCAGCGGGAGGGAGGATACTCGGGATCTTCCCGGTCTTCACAATACTCATCACAGTAGTCTTTTCGCCGACAGTCTGGTTCTTCTGATCGTGGTCGTGCTCGAGCTTATTCCATCAACACTGAGCCGCAGTATTGCAATAAGTGTCATCTGGAGCACTTTGGCAAATGCACTAACGGACGTGCTTGCTTTTGCTGTGGAGAGCTGGGCCATTTTCAGAACGATTGCCCAAGGAAGGGAGATGCTTGCTATAAGTGTGGGGTGTGGGGACACTATAGTAGGAACTGTAGGAAGAATGCTCCAGCAGCTGCTGCCCCATCATCAACACGATCGTCGGGAGGTTCGAGTGGTGGTTCAGTTAACCGCCGGGGTCAGTCACAGAGGGCACCGGCTCGTGCTTTTCAGATAACTACAGAGGAGGCAAGGGAAAATCCGGAGGTCGTTACGGGTACGTTCATAGTTAATTCTATGCCAGCACGAGTTTTATTTGATTTGGGTGCAAATCGTTCGTTTGTTTCTACTATGTTTGCACAAAGACTTGCCATGCCACTATCTAGATTATCTGCTGTTCTTGACATAGAAACTGCTAGCAACACTCTAGTAAAGGTAGATCACGTATACCGTAACTGCACGTTAGTGATTAAAGATGTAGTCTTCAATTTGGACCTGATCCCTATTGAGTTCAGTGAGTTTGACGTGATAATCGGGATGGACTGGTTGATCGAGAATGAAGCCCATATAGTGTGTAAGAACCGAATGATAAAGATAACTACTCCGGAGGGGCGTGAGATATGTATGTATGGGGATAGGAGAAGCGGGGATCTGTGTTTGCTGACCATTGCAAAAGCTCGAAAGCTTGTTGCAAAGGGGTGTGAGGCTTACTTAGCATATGCGATTGATGCTAAGGCTGAGAAGAGGACTTTGGCCGATGTGCCTGTTGTTTCACAATTCCCGGATGTGATGCTTACTTAGAATATTTACAAATTTTGCGGAAGTCTATCTGATACCACGAGTCCTCAAACCCTTGACCCTGAAGCTGGTGCTTTGCCCTTATCAGCTAAACCTGAAACATTGCCCCCACAACCGGGGTAAGCCGTCGCCTAGCGAGTAACAGATTTAATAGCACAAATAAACATGAATAACATGAATGATACAAGTATCAGCACAAAGTCAACATGTGTAGCACCCGGCCTTCCCAGCAGTGCGTCCACGAATAGGTTGTCTGTGTAGCATCCGGCCTTCCCAGCAATGCATACACAGTAACACAGCTTGCGGCACTCCCGACTTACAACGTATAAATATAACATGCAGCCACACAGGCATGCAATCATCACATAAATACACAGTATGCACACCGGGGAATAAGGGTTATCATCTAACACTCATGGTAATGAAATGAATAAAAGGTATCAAAGGCAACATGGTAGTGAAATGGATAAACATGGTAAAAGAAATGAAACAGATAACCAGTACAAACATATCATAAATGATCATTCATGGAATTAAATCAATTACTCACTGTGTTTGCAATCTGTAACCCGCCAAGCGACTAACCGAAAATCAGCTGAGAGTATTTATCGAAAGTCACACGTCTCGGAGAACCACTAGAATCCTGATATCAAAGTACATTGCCTATTTATCAATTTTCTTAACTCTATAATTTGCTAAGTCTGGTATTCATTTAATTTAATTAAAGTTATAATTTAACTTTAGATATTCTGCCAATAATTATAAGATTATTAGTTGATGTTGCATGAATAATTCCTCAATTTATTTAAATTATATAGATACAAAAAGGGATACTCCATAACTTAGTCCAAACTAACCATGAATACCCATTTAAATTAATTAATGTTCTAGCCCAAAATTATTTAGTTAAATTCCAAATTCTTTTGTATATTATATAACCCACAATATTCATATTATAAAAAAATAAAAATTTCGCAATACATTAATTTTGTAATGGACTTAGAAAATAAAACTAACTCAAACCTAATTTAGTTGAATTAATTAATCCAACATCATATTTATATTCTCAATCCACTTAATTTAACCCAATCCAAATCAACCTAAAATAGTCCCAAAATCAGACTTTTATTCTAACCTAAGCCCAACCAATATTAAAAATGAAAATGTAGCCCATATTTTAAAATAAAGTAAATTTGATTTTTTTAAAAAAATAACCCAAACACCCTTAATATATTTCAACCCATAATCAATTATTATTTTAGAAAAGAGCCCAACCCAAAAATTAAGCCAACCCAAAATCATTTATTAAATGAAAGCCCAACCTAATTTATCTAATTTATAATTCCTAGCCCAAGACAATTATTAAGTGAGGGAGCCCAACAGAATTTAATTATTTGAGCCCAATAAAATTAAAAGAATTAAAAAAAACTAAAAGCCCACAATAATATAAAAAAAATAACAAAACAATTGAAACCCTAATTCCTCAATCCTTCATCTCTCTCTCTCAGTTCTCACAAGGAGAGAAAACACAGCAGCCGCCGCCGGCCGGAAGAAAAAGCCGCCGGCCAAGGCGGTTCTGGCACAGGTCCGACCACCACCAAGCCTCACTCTACTCTCTCCCTCTCGGTGGTCTGAAACAGAAAGAAAAGGACCGACCGGGCAGGCGCCGCCGCTGCCGCCGCTCGCCGCCGTCTCCGGTCGAATCTCACACTACTCACACACAAATCGCTCTCCTCTTCCTCTCGGCGGACTAAAACAGGAAGAAAGGGAAAAAGAAGAGGAAAGAGGCGAAGATGGACAGCCGCCGGAATTTCTTATGCCGCCGCCGACCGCCGGCCTACACGACTCCGGCGCCGAAACTCCCACCATTCACACATTCTTTATTTCTACTCCTATTTTCTGATTTTATTTTTATTTTGAATTAAAAACATAAAAGCTTTGAAATCTTCCATGATCTTACTAATGGTGTTTTCAAGTTTTTTTATTCTAAACACCAATGAATATGATGAATCCAGAAGTTATAGGTTGTTCATTTTCAGATTTATATACAATAGTTATACTCCTTTCTATGTGTTCCATTATCAATCAAAACTAAATACGGGAATAAAATTTTTGGGCTGTAAGTTTATTGTTTACCTCAAGATTAATGATGGTGATGAATGTGATGATGAACTTGATGCTAAATCCTTGAATCCAGCTTCAATTTCTTCAATATTTTCAGTATGTGTTTGTGTGTTTTTTAGAGTGTTAAAATGTTATTAGGGTTTTTCTTGTATGTAGGAATTTATGCAGATTAATGGATGATGATGATGATGGTTATGATCTTGATGTACCCATGCAATACATGCATATATTTATTTAATTTACTTATTTTATTATTTATTTATTTATTTATTTTTTATCTGCACCATTTTGATTTATACAATTAATAGCTTCTTATATATACATATATATGTGTATATATATATAAATCAAGAATATGATGATGATTTATATCACATTTTCTCGACTTAATATTTAAATTAAACGACTAAAATTAAATTATTTACCTCAAAATTAGCGGGTGTTGTTACATGAAATGATGTTAGATCCATTTGATAATGAATGCGAATTGGATGAGGGAACCGGGGATGTAGGAGGTGATGATGCAGATAATATAGACTTCGTTGGCACTTCAAACGAGTGGACTACGTTTAGAGATAACTTGGCACAAAGACATGTTCGCAAATTGGAGTGGAAATATTTGATAAATAATGTGTTAGTTTCGAAAGATAATATTTTGTTAATTTAACTAGTAATGTTTTCAAACTAGTGTTGTTTTTGTATGGTAATGTGTCTATTTGTTATGAACTAGTATTGTTTTATACGATTACATTCTTTATTGTATGACTGATTTATATATAAAGGTATGACGAGTTAAAGTAGACGATACCGAGTGTGGACAAGTATCTTGTTGAGGCTCTATTCAATATAGTTAATACAGGAGCATTTAAAGCTGATAATGGCTTTAAAACAGGGTACTTAGAACACCCTGAGCAATTATTGAGAGAATCAAGTCCAAACTCAGGTTTTCGAGGTACGCCACATATAGAATCGAAGTTGAAAGTAATGAAAAAAGATTGAGAAGCCGTATATGATATGTCAAATACTAGTGGATTTGGTAATGATTGTGAAAGAAATGTGTAGTTGCGGAAGATGAAGTTTGGGAGGCATATATAAACGTATACGTTATAGTTATTTTTGTTATTAGTTACGTGCTATGTGTATAATTCTAACTTTTTGTATGTTTATTCTTGTATAGGTTCATAAAGGGGCGGGAAAATGAAAAAAACAAGATATTTCCTCATTATGAAGATTTATACAATTTTCGGAAAGGACCATGCTCAAGGTAATAAAGCAAAAGACTTTGTTGAAATGGAAGTAGAAGCGAATATAGGAGAACAAGAACAACATTTGGATAGCAACCAAATGATATTATGACATCTAACCAAATTCCCCAAAGTGTCTCTTATAACAATATCAAGAAGCTTCAGGTGCTCGAAACAAGAAAAGAAAAGGTTTGGTGGATCCAGTGGTTGAGGGGTTTTAATAATGCAGTTGTCTATCTTGGAGATAGTTTAGAGAAAATGTCAAGCAAAATGATGAAACGAGAAGATGAGGACACTACAAGAAAAAAGGTGTTTAGTGACCAGAATTTTAGTGACTACTTTTAACTTGGTCACTAATCGTGAGTTTAGTGACGTATATATTGTCGTCATTAAGATCAGGTCACTAATATAAACTTAATGACCAAATAAAAGTGGTCACTGAGTAAACCTATATTTAACTACCATCTAGTGTCAGTGACCAGAAATAATGGTCACTAATTTGAATTTAGAGACCAAATAAAATGATCACTGAGTAAAAAAAAATATATTCGTCATACTTGTTAATGTTATTTAACTCATATTTGAGTGTTAATTAGGGATCAGAAATAATGGTCACTGAACTGATTTGAATTTAGAGACAAAATAAAATGGTCACTAAGTAAGAAATATATTCAACTTACTGATTAATGTTATTTAGCTCATATTTAAGTGCTAGTGACCAGAAATAATGGTCACTGAACTGATTTGAATTTAGAGACCAACTAAATAGTCACCAAGTAAAAAATATATTATCTCACATTTAAGTGTTAGTGACCAGAAATAATGGTCACTGAAATGATTTAAATTTAGAGACCAAATAAAATGGTCACTAAGTAAAAAATATATTCAACTTACTGCTTAATGTCATTTATCTCATATTTAAGTGTTAGTGACCACAAATAATGGTCACTGAACTGATTTGAATTTAGAGACCAAATAAATGGTCACTAAGTAAAAAAAATTTAATTTCAATTGACCAATTAAATTAAAATATTAATAAAGTTATATTAATAAAAAACAAATAAAATATTAATAAAGTGATATGATCAAGAAACGTACACAATATAATATAATGTTAAAATATAAATAAATTATTTTAACAAATCAAAATATTAAATAGGAATTATATATATATATTGCCGACGGAGCAGAGAGAAGTCTGCTCACGTGGCATTCAATAATTGGTAGAAATTCCTATTTTTAATACTGATTTGGCAACATATCATTGGCTATAATTCAGATTTTAATGCCTAAATCACTACTATAAATAAGGCTGGATCACAACAGAAATTTAAACTGCATTTGAAAAAGGGATAATATCTATTAAAAATGTTGCAAAAATACTGCATAACAAATTGCAGAATAATAGGGGATAAAAAAATTTAGGCAATAAAGGTGACAACAATGAATATAGACATTAGAACCGCAAAAAATCAAAAAAATCCAGATAATATGTGTTGAAAAACTGCATCTTGATACATTCAAATAGGGGCTGTTGGATATAACAAATAATCAGAAATATGGGATATTACATCCCCTTTTATTAATATTTGCAGCTGGAATTCTGGATAATATCAAAGTAGAAAAAACGTATCAGACCTGGAAAAGGGATATATATCATCGTCAGTTAAATAACTAACTGTGAGATAATATATGAAATAAAATGTGGCTGCTTATATAACAAAAAATCAGGAAAATAAGGGATATTGAATCCCATTTGGTTAATATTTTCAACTATATATACATGGACTATTCATTTTTAACAGAAGCTATATTCAAAGTTGATGTTATTAATGATAAAAAAAAATAATGTTGCTGTAAATGCTAAAATACATAAAGTTGTTTCTATTTTTAGCAATTGGTCCTAATTAATATTCAGGATTAAAATAAGTAATTTTTTCTTCATGAACAATGTATAGTTCTCTTTGAAAAAATTTGTGGTATTATTTATTTAAAAATATTAATTTCGTCACGCATCACTCGAGCAACGCATGGGCAAGTTGGTTTATGAGTAATTTTTGAATGGTTATTGGGTTGGCCTGAAACATTTTTGTCTAAGTTTTCCAATTTTTATGAATAATTAGTGAGTTCAAATACGATCAAAAAACTATTACGACAATAATATTTTATTTTTATTAGTTTGAATAAATTTTTATTATAAAATTATGTTAGAATATATTCGTAGTTATACTTTAAAACTACATGTTTGTGTATAATTTTATGGGAAAATGATAGGTTTTCATTTTATCATAAACTGGTATTAATTTTTTTTTCCTGTATATTTAATTCTGACAGAACAATCTTTTAACGCATAATTAGTCTTTCGATCAACTCACATGTATTAATGTATAGTTTTCTTAAATAAAATCCATTTTTATGTCATTATTTATTTAAAAATAATAATTTCGTTGCACATCACCCGGGCAACGCACGGGTATTCAACTAGTTGGTATTAAGAGTAAGTAAAAGATATATGGATTACTGGTCAAACTTTGAAAACATAATTAAATTCGGATAGCCCATGGGTCATGGGTCAAAATTATTTTGTTTGGATAACCCATTAGGTTAAATCAAAGAACGCTCACTCATACGAAATCACACAATCTGCATACCAAATCGCTCACTTTGCACACGAAATCGCTCACTCATACTCTCATACGAAATCGCTCACTCTGCATACGAAATCGCTCACTCATACTCTCATACGAAATCACTCTGATTGAATGCAGCAGCATGTCGGAATCATACTCCTATGATTGATTTAAACAGAATCCAAACAGAATCATACAAAACCGCTCACTCTACCAAAGCAGTAGGTCGCTCACTCAGTTTAACTAAATGGAATCATACTCTGATTGAAATCAACATCTGCTAAGTTCCTCAATCTGAACGAAATAAAAATTGGGCTTTCGTTGATGCTTCTATTTTTATTGATTGACTATTAAAATTTGGTTGAATGTTAATTGTGATTTTCTATGACCTTATATGTTTTGAAATTCAAATTAAATTCAGATTTGCTATGGCCTTATATGTATAAACCATCTCAATGGTTTATACATTCGTAGTGGTATAATCATCGACTCAATCGATTTCATGAAGTTGTATGCTGAATCCTGTTATTATAGTTATTTTCTTGATAATCGATGTAATGTGTAATTATTATCGATACATGGGATTAAAATGATTGTAGAAACTACTGGATAATTGGGAATGCAAACAAACGAAATCCATGGAATTTATTACATCATTGGAATCCATGAAATTTATTAGATGCAATGTGTAATTATAATCAACAGGTATGATTAGTTGAAAATGATGCAGGTGTTCCTGTTTCAATGTTCATGTAAGTTAAAAAAATTACTACTTCGTATTTTATATAGCCACATTGGAACTAAATTGGCTGGATGCTGTCAATTTAAACAACATAGCCTTTTAAACAAATAGCCCATGGAATTAATCGATGATTGTATCAATTTATGTGTTTGTCAATATGAGTATTGAGACAATGAAACTTAACAAAATACCCTGTGTTTGCACATTTTAGAAGAAAATTAAGGTAGTAAATATAGTAGACAATAGGAAAAATAAAAATAATGTAAGTTTATAATAACCGAAAAGTAGAAAGGGTTTGTAACTTATAGCTTCCAAGTGATTTCCATGGCCAGTCTGTTATAAAGCCATGGTCAATTGCTTATTTTATTGCATTTGCTTTCAGCTTTCAGCTGTCCATAACAACCCATAACCCCTGCTATAAGTGTATTATTAATGGTCTAAATGTCTTTGGCCAAAGGCCAAAAGTCGTAGGCTAGGGACCGAGAGGCTTTCCGCCAATGGCCAAGCCAAGTTTTCATGATTTCTGTGACTGTTGGGGCTGCTGTCTTTTGCCTCTGTTGGCTGCCCCTCCTTAACCTTGCCTACACCTTTTTTTTTCCTGCTTTTACAGTTGAGTTGAGTGTCCTTTTCAGTCAATTTACACTTTGAAAATAAAGTTGCCTAGTGTGGGGAGTATGCTTCCTACTTTTCCTTCTTTTCCTTGATCACCATACCCTGCATTCACGATCATGAGGGCTTTCTAGTAATCTTCTCTCATCATATCATAGGTACCAAATATCCAAAATTAGTTATGCTTTGGACAAACGTATTTCTTAAATGCACTTCTCAAAGCTCTTTAGAGATATGTGTAATATTATATTTGAACATTCTATCTTGATTAAAGTATTTGTAAAACAAAGGGTAAAAAAGAAAGGAGAAGATAACAATCATAACAAAAATAATCAAAATGGTATAAAGTACGTGCAGAACAAACAAAGAGAGAGAGACATTCAATGATGATACAATTATGATGAAATCCCATTGATCTTTAAATAAATAGAGTTAATTAGGGTTTCATTTCATCATGATGAAACTCATCATAACCATATGATGACTTCTTGGGGTTAGCTATAATTATTTGGAAATTAATTAACCTCAAATGGTTCATTGCGAGAGTAGAGGATATGGTAAGTTCCTTTTTAAACTCAAATATTTCATTCCAAGAATATATATGAATTGTGTTATATTTTTATATGTAACAGAAAAGGAGAAAACGGAAAAGGTATCAGCAATCGAACAATACAAGATTGGCCACTTTTCAAAAAAGAAGAATCAAATGATCAACGAAAAGGCAGATGAAATTTGGGTTTTTCTATTACTATGTACTTGGTATTAAACTTTAATTTTTTTTAATTATTATAAACGGCATAAATTAGTTGAACTTATGTTAGCATTTGATAATTATATATGAGATTAGACTTCCTAGTGTATTTGCTTTATAGTTTACTATATTAATGTCAAGAATATTAACTTATTTTATTATTAAATTATATTTGATACAGAATGATTTAGTGAAGGAGGAGACTGCTTCTTCTTGTTCGCCGACAGAAATTTGTTTGCAAAAGCTACGTCGTATTCCGGGACATGTAAGAGGACGTTCTGCTTCAAACAAACAAAGTTTAGCCACAGAGAATTTGCGAATGGAGTTAGAATTAGAAAAGGAGAGATCAAAGGCTTTAGAGGAAGAAGTTCAGATTATTAAGTCAGAACAAATCTTATTTCAAGAGGAACATAATCAGATGAAAGAAAACATGGAATTCATGATGGAAGAACTATTACGTTTATCAAGGTTACAATCTCAAAAGAATGTAAGTTCATGTCTTATATTGATTATTTTAAAATAATTACCCAATAGTTATTTTGTTAATCATTGATTATTTTTTTTATAATTTTTGCAATGATCTTCATACAAGATAGACATGATCTGACGCACCTGGGTTGCTTTAGCTTTTGATAGTCATAATATAAGACATCAAACATTAGGAATGTTATTTTTGTTGGATTATTCTGATGAATATTTGTTGGATTATCTTGGAAAATGTTATGTTTGTTGGATTATCTTAATGAATCTTATCTTTGTTAGTTCTCTCGGTTGTATTGAAATGATTTTACAGATGTTAACTAATGTAATTTTTAGTATGTATGAAAATTTCTGATCTAATGTTAATGAGATTAATATTTTAGATTTTAGTTGTTATAAATTAGTATATTCTTAATTATTGCAAATTAGAAATTAATAGAGATTTTGTGACTAATTGTTGATTAATATTGGTAAGATAGAGACCATTCTTTTTAGTTATTAGTAGTAAATTAGTGACCATTTTTATTTGGTCTCTGATCAGTGACCACTTTTTTTGGTCTCTGATAGTAGTTCAGTGACCATTGACCATTATTTTGGTCTCTGATGAGTGACCACTTTTTTTGGTCTCTGATAGTAGTTCAGTGACCATTATTTTGGTCTCTAATGAACGTTAATGGAAACCGTTAACTAACCTCAACTAGTGACCTCTTTTTTGGTGACTAAAGTTGATCACTAATCAACTTTTAGTGACGACATTGCTATTTAGTGACGAAATTCAGTGACAAAAATAGTCCTCACAACCATAGTGACCACTATATTTTGGTCACTACATAGTGACCAATATCATATTTGGTCACTGTCAAAAATTAGTGACGGACCTTTAGTGACGAACTGTGACCACTCATATTTTGGTCACTAAATACCATCCGTGACCATATTTTCACTCTTAGTGACCAAATTTTTTTCGTCACTAAACACCTTATTTCTTTTAGTGGGATGAGAATAAACGTGATATGATGACGTCCGAGCTTGAAAAATGAAATTGTTTACTTTAGAAGAGAGATTCAAAGCCATTACAAAGATGCGAGAAGATTGAGAGAAGATGAATGCTTTTGGAAGTTGACTGATAGCAAATCGAGAAGCTTAGGTAATTTTATTTTGATGAATTAAAATTATGATCGTGAGATGATGAATATTTTATGAGGTTTTTTTGGTACGTAGAATAGACATTTTCTTATGAAAAGAATGCACAAAACATTACTTTGATTTTTTATAGGTTACGTGTTTCTTATTTAGCATTAAACATTATTATATGTCACATAAGATGTTCATGATTTTATATTGTCTTTGAGTGCAATATTCTTGTTAATAATATTTTTTGTATTGTATTATAAAATATTTTTTTTAAATATTGTTAATAAAGCATCATTCTAAAATATAATTAAAAAATCAAAAAACACTTGTGAATGGTAGATTGGTAACGTGTGAAAATATACTTTTGAAACCCTTTGACAGAATTACAAACCAAATAAGATTTTTAATTGTCAGGTATTAACTCATGCAAACCAAACACATGCAGAATTCAAATCATGTTGCTTTCAAGTCCGGTCATATTAAATTTTTGCAAACCAAACGACACCTTAATATTTATCATGTATCTCTTCATATGTCAACACCTAGACTGATGATCTGCCATCAAAACATCCCCTTAATAACCCAATATAGCTAAAAAGTTCAGTCAAACCCCTGTATAAACCATGATCCTACCATGATCCCAAGCATCACAGGCGCGACTGGAAAAGGTCTAAATTCCCGTATCTAATTCTGTGAGACAAATGACTTAAATTAGTTTAGGGGTGTATTTGTATATTTTTTTTATTGCTAGAAGATTAATTTTAGTGGTTAGTTAGTTTAGACTTAGCCACATTAGTATAAATAAGTCTCATGGGTTATGTTTGTATATCTTTTAAACGGAAAAACCAAAACATTACAGAAATAAAATACTAGATACACTTATTAAGAAGTCTCTATTATTGTAGACATCCAAAAAAACTTACACATGCATATCAACAAGACAACCAACTTTTGAATATCATGAAGTCTTTATTTATAAGTTGAACGAGAATGTTTGAATTAACACCATCTTTTGTGTGTATGAAGGCTCCATCATATGCCTTTTCCTTATTTTTAGCAATGACTTATCATTTTCGTCGTTAATTTACAACGATTTAGTAAATTCGTTGGTAAATCTAATTTAGCATCGACCGTTTCAGTAGGCTTGTCAATTTGGTACACGCACGACATACACGACACGAGATTTTTGTATATGGGTTTTATAAATTCGTGTTTCGTGTATATTCGTGTCGACACGTATTTCAAATTCGTGTTTCGTGTCTTATACAGGTCAAACATCAATTTACCCATATAAACACGTGTAAAACACGTATAAGAATCGTGTTATACGATGAGATGTATTTGTAGGTCCCAAAAGGTTTCCCAAGTATGTTTAGATAAGTTGTAGAGGGGGGTGGTGAATACAGTTAATCCTTTATCACACACTTTTTCTCAATGTTTGTATGTATATATTAACAATTGTTAAACAAACAAGTTAGGATTGCGGAATGATCCAAACTAAGACGACATAATTGAACAATAGACTTTAAACAAATCTAAGACTCACTCAAACTAGTGTCAATGAAATGACTCAGTAAGATTGACTCACTGTTTACACAAGACACTGTTTGAATAGCTTTGAGACTGAACAGTTTAGACACACTCAACTATATCACTCAAGTTGAATTAGAACATGCATGCATAGAAAACACACTTTGCTTTGCAATACACAATCTTTGTTTGTGGATGTCTCTCTTAATACTTTATATCCTTGGAATTCTCTTTTATACTCATATACAGAATCCCAGTGAAACTTCTTCACTGGTTGTAGAGAAAGTGGGAATGTCTCTATAAAAAGACAAGATTTCTTTTCTTAATCAATATAAGTCTGACAGATCAAGCTTTGTCCACTTGCTGCAGAATATTTGTCTTTTTCTTTTTGTCTCTGTTCATTTTAGCTTTACCCAAAAGAGGAATGTCAATTTCAGACCTTTACTCTTCCTTGTAAGATTATTTTGATATAAGAAATTGTCTGTCACCCATTTCAGAACTCCTCTTTGTCTTCATGCTTCAGAACAGCTTGGCAGAACTAGCAGTTTCTGATTTTCCACATTGTCTTGAGTTGTAGACTGATCTTTACGTCCAAGACTTTGCATGAGGATATGGAAACATATTCCATGAAGTGTTAAACCTAATCGCAAAGAACAGGTGTTGTTCACAAAGAACAGAACACACAAATAAGTCCAACACTATTCAACAGACATGAACAACTTAGACAGATTTTGTCAAACCTGACCAACGGTTATGGACAATTCAACTTTGACAGATGGCCAAGTTACAACAAATGTAACAGTGTAAAACAGACTTAGGCTGATTTTACAAATCACTTATCAGGTTTGATTTGAGGCATTAAAAAGCCTTTAGATCTCCTCTTAAGTGTATCAAACACGTGTGATTAGTAATCTCCCCCTATGATATAGAACATGTTTGATTGATGCCTTTTTGTGCCTAACAATTTCCCTGTATTTGCAATATTCAGTCTAAAGCTGACTATATCAGTTATCACCATATACGTTTACATTATAGTTGTAGAAATAAAATTACAACATAGAAATAAGATAAATGATTAGTTAATACATAATGAAAACTGACTAAACAACAAATGTTTACAAAAAGGTACAACTTATGTACATAAAAAACTTCAACTGTTGGACTGTTGATGTCGGGAGCAGATAATGGTAAGCCTGGCCAACTTATGGTCAACTTCCATTCTTCATCTATGCATAACTTGTAGATGGGTCTTGTTATTGTTCTTTTTTCTGTTATTGTTCTTTTTTCCTTTTCCAACTCAACAGTAGCTTGGAGGAGTTTCTCTTGTTCTAGACCAGCCAACATTTCTTTTCTGGCTTCAAAACTTTCAACCTCTTCTCTAAGGTAGAAAAGTTATTGGCTGTCCAGTTTACCACTGCCATTGCAAGCTGCTAACTGATTCAAAATTGATACTCTCCACCTGAAGTGCTTGATGTAAGCTGTCATGCGTATGAAGGCAAGAAGCTGTCAGACACAGCTTTTGGAAGATCTGAGGCTATTTGAAAACACATATTCTTAGATGAGGGATCCACAAAGAATACTCCAACCTCAGGTTCTTCAATAAACTTCCCTTTAGCATGTTCTAGACCTTTGGGCAGGCTGTGAGCTATATTCTTAATCTTAGTGGAATAGAACCCTTGTCAATCAACTTGATAATCTCTTCAAGTTCTGTCTACTTGGTTTGATTTTGGGATCCATTTTGGAAGTACCCTTAATCATATCTTCAGGAATGAGACCCAACCCCTTCACTTTCTTCATCGGCTTCCTTACAAATGCTCTAACAAATTTGGCAGTCTTAGATTTTGAACTGGATAGAGCAACTGCAAGTTCAATCCATTCTCTGTATCCCATTTTGGCTACAATAGCTTCTTCATATGACTCTAGTTCAGGGCCATTAGCACCAAATCTTGTACTTTGTAGCTTCCAAGGCTGATTCCTCTTTGAAGTAGGAACAACTTTGACAACTGTCTCTCTAGCTAGTCTTCTTTTTGCAACATCATAAAAACTTCTTTTTGGCCAGGTGGTCAAAGTGGAATTGGCATCTGATAGATGAGGGGGTGGTGGACATAGACTTCTCCTTGGTCACAGAGACCCTTGATCCTTTCTCCTTCTCTTCTCTCTTTTCACTGTCAGCTTCTTTGATTGCTTCCTCCAACTTCTTTTGCACTACCAAGGATGACATTTTTACTTTCTTTGCCTCTTTGGCAACCAAAACATGAGCCGCCCTTACAGAGGTTGCATCCTCTTTTGCCCTTTCTAGTAGCCCAGTTTATTCTTGATTCCACTAATAGTAGGTTTCAAGTGGAATTTTCAATTCCTTTGCTTGAGCTTTGTCATATTTGAGCTGGATCTTTCTTTCAACCTCTATATCCACAACAGCCTTGCATTTTCCTTTGGTTGTAGTGGATGGAGCAACCTCTATTTCTTCCTCTTCTGATGATTCCAGGACAAGCTGTCTTCTTTTGTTGGGCCTGTCCTCAGATATAAGTTCCTCCCCCTTAGACGGTGTAGGGCTTGGAGACTTAGCCTGAGTAGGCTCAGCTGTTTTAGAATCATGGGATGTACCTAAAACATCACCAATGGTTAGTTACTCTGTTACTTGACCAATTGTGGCTGATTTCTCCTTAGAGGGAGAAAAAGATTTCTCCCCCGTAGACTTGGTCTATGTGGCAGATTTCTTCTGCCCGTTTGAAGGAGATGGCACAGAGTCTTCAACAGTAGTGCTGCCCAAAGGAACAGATCCAGTGGGGTTGACAGCAGCAGGCTTGGTGACAGGTTTAGGACCAACCATGCTATGCACTAAGAAAGCCAGGATGTCGTTCACCTCAGCTAACTGGGTAAGGCAGTGTTCAAGAGAGGTTGATTGAGAGGTGGCAGTGGTGCAAAGAATAGAATTGACATCCCTATTAGTGTCACTGAACATTAGGCTCTTAAGTTGTGTTGATGGATTCTTGCACATCCTCAAAACTTGTTGCCACAGTGTATGACAGGGACATCACCAAGGTATTTAAAGAGGCTAAAGTGAAAGGCAGAGAGACATAACATGTTTCAGAAATACTTGACTGTTGCTGAGACACATTTGTCAAGCTGGACAAAGACACCTGCTAATGGGAAAGAAGAGAGGAGAGAGAAGTGGAGAGTTGTTGCAACTGTGTAGTGAGTGCAAGCAGCTGGGATGAGTAGTCAGGTTGTGGAGTGGGTGATAGGAAAGATGACTTGAACAAATCAAGAAATCATGCAAGTATCTGCAATAGTAGAGGGAATGGTGGACATGGATTTATCCAGAGTATCAACATTGTTGGACAGCACATGAAGCTCTTCTTCCAAGGACAGATCTTTTGGAGTTGGTGGGGTGTGAGTGGATTGTTTGGATTGAGTAGATCGAGATTAATGTGAGGATGGTGGAGAGCTAGGTTCACTTGGTGAACGTAGGGGCACAGTGGAAAGAAGTTCCATAGCCTGTGCAAAGAATAAGTGACCTAACTTAGAGGGGTCAATGATACCCTCAGCAGTGGCTAAACCTGCTTCATGAGGTGAGGTGATAGGAGTGGTTGGCTTCTCAAGAACCACTGAGATTGTGATTCCTTCATCAAAGACATGGGTAGGACCCTCAGTGGTGCTTAGGTTTACAGGCACCTCTTCATGGGATGAAAGTGTTTGTATTTCAACATCCTCAATGGTGAAAACTGATGATGGAATTTACAGATGGAGAAGACCTTCACCAGAGGGTTGGTCTGTACCTTAGGATCATCAGGCTTGGTTGTTGGTCCTTGAACAGCTGATGGGGATGGATCAGTTGTATCATGAGGAGCAGAAGTGGAAGGCTGATCAGCTGGTGGGCTAGAACCAACTGCTTTGGCACCTTGTGCAGCCTCAGATGGTGTAGGAGAAGTATTAGTGGGGGACAATGTGGACACAGTGTGGAGTGGAGAGAACTTCTATCTTTCAATGTCCTCGCCTTAGTGAGAGGGTGGAATAGTAGATGTGGCAGTCTCCATATGTACAAATGGTTCGTGTGGGAGGAACCAGAGGGCTCAAGCTGACTCTGAGTTGACACAGTGGAGAGTGAGGCAGGCTCCATAGTGTGTGCACCACTCTCCAAGATATGAGGAGAGGATGCAGTAGGGGTGGCCTCTTTTTCAATTAGCTCCTATTGAAAGAAACCAGAGGAGCTATGATGGGTAGGGAGGCTTATTGTCTTTTTTGGGAGAAGTGAATGGGTCTTGTGTTTGGACTGTAGAGGAGACTGGGCTGGAAACAGGGGGTGTAACATGTTCCCTAGTCTCAGGTGGCATAGAGCCATTGGCCACAAAGGCCTTTGGTTCAACTGATGAACCTTGGTGATCAGTCTGTTCCCCCTCAGGCACAGAGACTGAAGGAGCAGACTTAGTTTTATTATCCTTCTTGGAGACATGCCCTTCTTCACCAAGCTTCAAGGCACGTTATGCCCTTTTTCCTAGAGCTTTGGATTTTCCAGTGGGAGCAGGAGTTGGATCCACCTCCTGTGCAGAAGGTCCTTCCACCAAACCAAGCAGCCTCCTCATAGGTGTTGTGAGAGGAGGCTCTTTAGTAGTAACAGGGGCATGAAAGACATTGTTTCTAATGACAGGAAACATCATGGACTTGAGAAAGGGTTTCGAGTTGTATAGGGAGTCACCACAAACATGCTTGAAGATGAGACTTAAAAATCTGGTGTACCTTACAAATGAGGAACGTTGGTCTTGTTTCACAAAGGCCCTCAGATCGCCAATAATCCATTTGGCCATATTTAGGGTAGTCCCATCAACAAACTACAGAGCCACTTGAACTTCATCTCTGCTAAGCTGATCAAACGAACCAACGTTGCAGCTTAGACACATTACCACTTTGGCAAAGAGAAAGCTGTAGGTTAGGGCTAGCTCTTTTCTAAACAATGTAGCGCTCACCATTGGTGCAGACACATCACAACATCATAGCAAGTTACCCATCTATTGGTTTTCAGGCTGTGGTTTGTCATACTTCTCAACCACTGGCAGATGGAATATCTCATGAAGGAGATCAGTAGAAACTTCAACAAAGTTTGTGTTGTTTAGGATGGTTCCTGGGATGACCTTAGCAGCATAGTCATAAGAACAGGTGTACCAAAATTCGTACACCATTCCTTGATAGATTACACTAAGGGTAGCAGTCATGACATAATGCAGTGGTGTGCTTTTATAAAATCCACCATTGGTTCATATCCTTTACCAACATAGTTTTTGGGTATGGTCAGATTTGCTACATAGTTAGTAGGCTTTATGGAGAGAGTTGTAGTAACTGATGGGTGGTTAATAACGTTATCACCCAAAAAGACAAGGAGAAGGGGAGTACGAGAAGCCATTTTTGAGGTTGGTGATGAGGATGCAGGAAACACAGATACAATGTCTTTTGATGGTAGGTAAGGATAATTAGAGAGTATGAATGTATAGGGTCGCAATAGTGAAAAAGAAGTTGAAACAATAACGTTAGGTATTTATAAGATTTGAATGTGAGAAAGTGGGAGATAGAAAAGGGCGATTGATTTGAAATGGGGTGACTAATTGAATGGAACGGTTACCACATCAGCACGTGTGTCAGAACAACTTGACTCTTTTCTTAGCTTAAACACGCAACACACATAATCTGTAGGTAATTTAGTTAAATAAATACATAATTTATATAACTTAAATATGAAGAAAGGTTAATTAAAAGTAGATGTTCAAAACTGTTGCTGAAACCTGTGATGAAAAAGTTTCATCAAACCTGATCAGTTTGTAAATTGTTAATGAAACCTGTGAAGTTATATAAGAACAGGTTTCAATATGAAACTTGATCAATAACTGAACAGATTACAAGGGTTTCCTTGTTGTATGATACAATACAGAGTGAGTAGGTTTCAGGTTTAGACAACAGAACAGGTTTAATGGAAAAGATTTGGTATTTGAAAACTGTTATTCTGTCAAACTTGTTACATGTCAAGCCTGTTCAAATCTTAAAGAACTGGCTAAGTACAGAGCTGGTGAAGCCTTTTCTACAAAAGCTGTTGTTTGAGATTTTAGCAAGTTTTCTTCAAGAAACCTTTGAACATCAATGACACTTCTCACTTTTATTTAACATTCCCAGCTTACATACAAGGGTATTGAACCTATTCTCATCAAGAGATTTGGTGAAAATATCTACAAGCTGATCTTCTGTAGGGACAAAAGATACCTCAACATCACCTTTTTGGATGTGATCCCTTATGAAGTGATGTCTGACCTCTATGCTTGGTTCTTGAGTGGAAAACAGGGTTGTTGGAGATGGCTATGACTGATGCGAGTGTCGTTAACCCGTCAAAAATACCACTAAATACCTTAGAAGCTAGGGTAAGTAGGGATCGTATCCACAGAGAGCGAGAGGTTAATTAAACGTATTTGAGCGACTAGCGTTGTAAAATAATTAATTTAAAAAAAGATTGATTTGGTTGTAAAAAGGTGATTGCTTGATTTATAAAACTAATTACTTACGAAATTTGTGAAAAGAAAACTTAAGAAAACTGTTTGATTGAATAAAGTACGAGAATAACCATTCCCGGATTCCACACCTCGTTTTGCATTTAATTTATAAAAACGA
The DNA here is from genome assembly GCA_020465985.1 of Centrapalus pauciflorus. Taxonomy (NCBI): domain Eukaryota; kingdom Viridiplantae; phylum Streptophyta; class Magnoliopsida; order Asterales; family Asteraceae; genus Centrapalus; species Centrapalus pauciflorus. The sequence goes on from JAANYP010001768.1 coordinate 457,358, forward strand.
TTTGAAGATTACATAGACATAATCTTTGTTATAATTATTATTAAAATCGTTTCGTGATCTTGGGCATAGCGCGTGACACGTTTGATTACTCGTCTTAATTAAACAATTAACTCGACACGAATAATAAAATGTCTACGAACTATCTTGCGAAACGCAACAACAAAATAATAATCATTTGTTTACAATCAAAATATAAATAATAAAAACCATGCAAACTTAAAGTAATCGTTCATAAAATAAAACTTAGCGATGTGCTTCCTCCGAGAATGATTATGATGAGACTAGCCGGACATTGTTGGTGCAATGCTCAAGAGTTGTGTGTCCATCTTCGTGGCTTGACTCGTATGCTCTTCGTACGTGTGATCGCTCAAACAGGGTCCTTTTCCTTAGCCTTCTCCTCCAAAAAACGATGCTTTCTTCTGAAATATGACTTTGTATTTATAGGAAAAGCTGGAAAAACCCTAAAAACGGCCGGCTATTATTTTAATGGGCTGGGCGCAGCCGTAGGCGCAGGCCTGCGCCCCCCCCCCCCCTGCGCTGGTCTGTAAAATTCGTATTTTTGTGAATTAATTTCTTCTGCTGAACCCTTGGTCTGGGCGCAGGGCTGCGCCCCTCTCTGCGCCTGGCTCTGAGTTTTTTTCCTTTTTACGCCATTTTAAACCGGATTTTGTTCACCTGCACAAGCACATAATTTATTCAATAGCGGCACATTCTATGACACTTTCGTACTAAAAACAACTCTTTTGGGTTTAATAAACATGATAAATTATAACCCGATCAAACTTCCCCAACTTAATTCTTGATCGTCCCGAGCAAGCAACGAAAATCAGACTTTTAAAACATCGGGTTTATCAAGCGTGCAAAACATAATTGACTCATTTAAACAAGCACTAGCCTTCATAGACGTGATAAAACTCGAAGACACGAACAGAATTTATTTCAGATATATCGTGATGTTTTTCAGAATGGTTGCTCAAAAATTCCTCACCACTATTATCCTTTTAGCTCAAGGTTACAGAATTGAATTCACGTGGGTCACTGGACCATCTTTTTCCTCGATGCATGACTTGAGCTACTAATTTTTCTTTTCTTTTTATTCTTTTCATGCAATGTCTATGTTTTTCGTTCAAGTTTACCATGACTTTCTAGATGATCCGTGTAGCAGGATTTGGGTCAGCCACTCCCAGACCAGTTGGTCTTAGGGGACTAGGCATGATGGTACCCTTCAGACTTAATCTCCTAAATCAACTAGGCCACTCTTGAATTGAGGCTTTATTCGTGTTTGCTTCCTCCCCCTTATTGCATGAATAAATAGCAGCTATTGGAATCCTTGTTAATTACCACTCGCTACAACATAATATATCCTACTTCAAACCCGGTTCACTTCCTTGGTTTTAGCATCTATGACTCTTTGTGTTATATTTAAACTCATATAATTACGTCTTTTTGCTTGAAACCGACCTAACTAACATCATCATATTTAAGTTGCAAGCTCAACAATAAAAATTTATCGGGTTAATTGATCGGATCTTTTACGGCCCGCTTTTCACATAATCTTCTTAAAAAGAAACACATTTATTCAATCAACGTAATGCATGCAAAACAAACACCAAAAATAATAAAGCAGAAAAACAGTAATTCATCCTACTTAAAGAGAGGAACAGAAGAACCTGACTACTGCGGTGGTGGTGGCGGTCCGAAAATACCGGCAAAGAATTCCCCGAAGGGGTTTCGGTCTTCTTGCATAAGAGGTGCAGGTGGGTACGTGTTTGCAGGGTGCACCACGCTCTCTCCGCGTGTCGTGGTGGGGACTCGACCATAGGCTGGGAAGTATTGAGGAGTTCGATCCTCAATGTTCAGCCTTTCGAAATTCTGCCACTGATAATTCTCGTATGGTTGATGTGGTAACCCAGCATTGTAATTCATGTGATCTCTCACTGCATCGGTGTACGCCCAGTGCTGCTGGTTGTAATAGGCGTTCTGAAATGATGAAGCGCGCACACCGGTGTAGATTTCGTCGATTCGGCTAGTCTGGGTTTCTAACTCATGCTGAAACTCGTCCATCCTCCCAACCACGTCCTCTTGAAAAGTACCCAACCGTAAGTTTATCGCGTCCAACCGCGCAATGACCTGGGACATATCATTAGCTCCCCCCGCTGCATGTATTCTTTCAGCTTGATGTTGATGGTAGGCCTCTGCCTCTTCTATACCATATAGCTCTCGATGCGTCTTTCCCGTGTCTGAGTCAAAGATCTCAAATCCTTGATCCGTTTGGCGCAGAGTGATGCTTTGTATCATAGCCGCTGTAATGACGGCGCTAGAGACTCCCCTCGGAACAGATATGGGAGAAATTGCTGCCTGAGCCCTCAGAAACTCTGATAAAATCCATCCATGAGGGATTATTTTCCTCTCCCTCGTGTCGTACATCGACCACAGGTCATTCATCACAATCCAAGCAAAAGAAAGGCTCGGCTCTCCTGTCATTAGTGCGTAAAGAATAGTTACCTCCTTGTGCCGAATTTTTGTCAGATCACTGTCTCTTGGCAGCACGTTGTTGGTAACAATCTTGTGTAATACCTTCGCCATGGGGCTAAGGTCACGCCTAGCGTATGCCGTATATCCAGCCGCGACATTATAATTGATCTTCAGTATTTCTGCCAACTGCGTAGTCCATTCACCCTCCCAAGTTCTATCAGTGAATGCTAGTTGTGCGTCTGTTTTGTACTCATAGTTGAAGTTCCGTGCTCCGTCTTCTCCAACACCAATGTCAACCCCAAAAACTTCTCGTAACGCTTGTGCGTTCATCGGAAATTCATGCCCATTTACGCGACCTATTAATGTGAAGTCGCCTCTGAATCGTCCTTCTTCGCGTCTCAGTGTGGACACCCACTCCACAACCTCATCATGATAAATGTGCTCCCCTCCTAAATCCAATACTGCCTCCCATCCTAACCGGTCGAAGCATCTCACTACCCCATAATTCTCGAACTCGTCTTTCTTTACTCTCTTTTCGACTAAGACTTTGCCTGAGAATTTCTTTGTCATGAACAACTATCGTCGAATATTTGCCGGATGCTGTGATAGATTAAAGTCCGGGTTCCATTCTACCCTCGGTTGGGTAGAGGAACTGGCGCCTTCTCCCACTCGTTGTCTAGTCCGGCGAGACATCTGCAATTACTGCAACTTAAGTATATATATATAATTATAAAATTCTTAATTCGTTCTATTTTCACAACAAAGAACCATAACTGATAGTTTGTGCAATCATCATATCATATGTAACACAAGGATTCATAATTAATTCATATCAATTTAACCACTTTGTCACATTTAATAAATTAAGCAAATTGCACAAAATAACAACAAACTTTTCGAAAATTGACTAGCATGCCTTTTTTCTTAATCGCGCTCATAATTTCACTTACTACTCTATCTTATACTATGAAAGCACTTAGAATTATCATGTGTAAGTGGTCATGCAAAAAGTCAATCTAAAAGTCAAAATTCAACTTCAAACTCCATTAAAGCTTAATTGTTCAAGAATGGTGGAGCTTTTTGTACCTTGTTCTTGATGAAGAATGAAAGAGAAGTTGAATCTAAAGTGGTGGTGGATGATTCCTAGCTTGACTTCACCTTCCCCAACTTGAGTTGCAAACTCAAGTTCCTTGCTACTTCTTGCGTAATGTCAATCACTAGCTTGATTTTTAGTGGTTTTTGTGGGAAAAAAATGAGTTTTCTAGGTGAGAATATGTGGAGGAGGTGAAGGAACCGTAAGGGGGGCGCAAAGGGTGCTCTTGTAGGGTTTTGCAAAAAAAAATTTCTATTTAATATGGTGAAAATCGGGCAGGTGCACCCCTGAGCGCAGGCCTGCGCCGGCGGCTGCGCTTGGGGGGCCTGTTCGGTTCAAAAAATTTTCGTTTTTTCAGTTGGTCGGGTGCATGCTTGAGTTGATAATTTACGTGTTTTCGATAAAAAATATGGTTTACAAGCATTTATCCTACACTTCTTAACACATTTATGTGTTTCCCCTTCCCCAACTTTAAAGATTGTGTCGTCCCCGACACTACGGAGGCTAAAAATCGTTATATGAGCAGGGTAATATGTAGGTAACAGAGATAGTGCAGGTCAAATGTTCACTAAGCATAGCATGCAATTGTTACGAGATCTAAAAAGTCTACGGTGCCAACACGAACACCACACATATTTGTTATGGCCTAAGGCCATTTACAAAACCGAGTACCAATTGTTTCAAAGTTCTAGGACCATAGTATTTTAGAGGGAATTGCATGGAATCAGGGAATCAGTATTCATCAGGAGACGTCAGCTGAGATGTGTGGGTGGAGACGGTGTGGGAACTGCGGCGACCGACAGCCTGTTCGAGCTCCTCTACCCTCGATTGGAGGCTAGCGAGCCAACGGGAGTGAGCTCCCACCGAGATTCCGTGAACATTGACATCATGTTTGATCTTGTCAACTTCCAAAAGGACTGCTCTGTTTGCTGCCAGTAGTCCCTCCACCGCATTCTTGATGGCGGTAAGTCGTGCTTCCAAGACATCGTTATCCGACAAGTGTGCTTGTGATGAACCTCCCTTCTCAAACTTCACCTCAGCTTTTACAAACTTTACCTCATCCTTCTCAAACTTCAGCTCACCTATTCTTTCTTTACCCTTGTCTAGAGTTTGGTCATATCGATAAAAAGATCGGCTCGCAGGGATGATTGAAACCGTACCGTGCGCGGGGTCCCTAATCAAAAAGGTGCCCGAAACTTGCTCAAATTGTAAGCCCGTCATGGTATGTCGTGTGAACCAAACATCATTGGGTCCTAATAGCCGTGGGCTCGCCCCTTCCGATATGACTCCCATATTGATAAACAATTCGCTAAGCATACGACCGTAAGGTATTTCCATGTGTGGTTTCACGAGGGTCGCTTCCAAAATATTCTGCATCATGATGTAAGCAAGGGAGATAGCCGGTTTACCCGTGAGCAAAGCATGAATAAGGATGACCTCGCGGGTTCGAACGGCAGGGGTATTAGCGGATCTCGGCAGGATATTGAAAACAATAAGCTTCCACAAGACTTTGGCCCAAGGGCGAAGATCACCCCGATAGTACTTGGAATAGACCCTTGCTTGTTCGATCGTAAGATTGAAAACCTCGGTTAGCTTTTTAGCCCATCCCTCTGAATGTCTCAACACCCCACTAGATAAGTCTTGTTCCGTCCAAAATTCCCTTGCTACCGGGATGTCAGTATCGAAATCAAAATAATCACACAATTCTTTCCTAGAGACTACAACCTCTTTCCCATTAATACGACCCCGTAATTCAAAGTCGTGTTCTACAGCCCCCTCTCTTCGGATCAGAGTTGTCATCCATTCATAGATTTTAGTTTCATGAACATACGGGGTTTCGATATTCAAAGCCCCCGACCACCCAAAGCGATCAAAACTATCGATAATCCCAAAGTGTTTAAAATCCGATTCTTTAAGAGTCTTTTCTATGAAAAAGTGCGTGGGTGGTTCAGAAACCGGTGGTGAGGGTGGTGGTGAAGGATACTCGATATTGATCGGGATAGGGGTATGCACACGCATTCGTGGAGTGTGAGTGATACGTCGACGAGAGTTCCCTTTGAATTGTTGTGACATCTATGCACATATAGCAAAGAGAAACGGAATTTAGCATAATTAAATGCACACAATAGCACACAAGCATGTTAATCTCGGTGGAGTTCGAAGAATCCGGTGAGAAATACATAAATGTCAAGTGCAACGTATTCCACAAATGTGCAAGTAATTTAATGCAATGACCATTCTCCATGAATTTGGTGCATGTGCATGAGCGTAGCATGGCAAGAGTTGTTCATGTTGTGACGTGCATGATTATGAGCGACAAATGAGGCGATTAAAAGCACGAATCAAGAAATTGTAATGGAGTGACGTGTCCATCCTAATTTTAGCATAGAATAGTGCATCTAAACTGGAAATTATCACTTAATATAGAATTTCTAAACATGTCACAGTGAGAAATTCATGAAAACCCTATATTTAGAAATTAACTAGAAAGGCATGAAATGTGTATATTCTAGCATGTTGCACACGACTAATGACAAAGAAAACCTCTGAAACATATTCATCTTCAACATCTTGCAATTAGGGTTTAACTTGGTATGAACTCAAGTAGTAAGTCTTTCTTAAATGGAAGAATAATAGTAGAATATACACTTACATTGATGAGTTTGATGAAGGAGATGAGTGATCTAGCCAAAAATGCACGTTCGTTGAAGATTAGGGAGCAAACAGGGGGCTAAAATTCGGAGTGCTTAGAGAGGAAATGAAAGAAATGGGGTGAAAAAGGGTTAAAAACCGCTGGAATGCATCGAGGCGCAGACGCAGGCGCACCCCTGCGCTGGCCGGTGTGCTTGGGGCGCAGCGCGGGGTGCAGGCCTGCGCTGGCCGGTGCGCTGCTCTGCTGACAGGCGATTTTTGTGTGTGCTGTTTGTAGTGTTTGGTCCCCCCAAAAAGTAACGAATTGTCGTACAACGTACCGAATTTTGTCCTCTATCTGTCCAAATTTTCATCTCCCTTCAGCTCGGGATCTGTATCTTCTTAAGGAATAAATTTTTCCCCAACTTAGTTGGTTGCAATATGTACCACCGTAACATAGGATGAACTATTGTTTGACTAACTAATTTTAAAGAGCAACAAACTAAGGCGTAATAAAAAATTTTAATCTGCAAAATTAAAACACACTTTCATGGTGAAAACGATTGCAGTTAGCCTGTGCAACAAGCCTTTAAACCCCTCAGTAGCCTGAGTGGACGAGTTATAGTCTCGTGAGGGTTTCTATGGAACACACCCACAAAGTTCGCTGGATTGCCTTCCAGAAAGCGCTAAGTTTAATGTCTTCAGCCAGACATTTTGGAACTCTTTAATATTTAAGTGATATCTTCCAAGACCGTTGTCTCAAATGATATAATTTCATTGTCAGCCCATTGTACAAATAATTTTAATCTGTGTCCGTTTACTTTAAACGGCTCACCGCCTTTTTGATCTATTATTTCAACCGCACCATAGGGGTAGATGTTAGTCACTGTGTATGGGCCTGTCCACTTACTTTTTAATTTGCCTGGGAAGAGCCGCAGGCGTGCGTTGAATAGCCAAATTTTGTCACCTTTATTAAACACCTTTCGTTTAATTATTCGATCGTGGAAAGATTTTGTTTTTTCTTTATATTTTTTTAGAACTTTCATAAGCTTCCTTGCGAATTTCTTCTAATTCGTTTAGTTGGTGTTTTCGATTTATACCGGCAGCTGTGAAGTTAAGGTTTGCGTTTTTAATGGCCCATAAGGCTCGGTGCTCTAACTCAACCGGAAGATGACATAATTTCCCATAAACTAGCTTATAGGGAGACATGCCAATAGCTGTTTTGTACGCTGTACGATACACCCAAAGTGCATCATCTAATCGTATTGACCAATCTTTCCTATCGGGTCGTACTGTTTTTTCTAATATACGCTTAACCTCCCTGTTAGACACTTGCACCTGTCCACTAGTTTGTGGGTGATATGGGGTGGCTATTTTATGTGTTACTCCATAATGCTTAAGTACTTTGCTAAAGTACATATTTTTGAAATGAGAACCCCCATCACTAATTATGCTCTAGGAATTCCATGACGAGAAAATATATTACGTTTAACGAATTGGCAAACTACTTTGTGGTCATTAGTCCTTGTGGCTTCGGCTTCTACCCATTTAGAGACGTAATCGACTGCCACTAAGATATATTCGAAACCGTATGACTTAGGGAATGGTCCCATAAAGTCTATGCCCCATACATCGAAAATCTCTACTATAAGAATTGGTGTCATCGGCATTTGGTCTCGTTTTGAGATACCTCCTATTTGTTGGCATCGTAGGCATGACTTAACAAACTCGTAAGAGTCTTTAAAGATGGTCGGCCAAAAGAATCCACTTCAGGATTCGATGACCTGTCTTTTTAGCACTAAAATGGCCTCCGCATGCATACGAATGACAGTGATTTAAAATATCGTAATGCTCATTGTCAGGAACACAACGCCGGATAATCTGATCTACTCCTATTTTGAATAAATCCGGCTCCTCCCAAATGTACTGTTTGGTTTGGGAGAAGAAATATTTTCTTTGATGTGAATTCCAGTGGCCTGGGATTTTCCCTGTGACAAAATAGTTCACCAAATTAGCAAACCAAGGCACTTTTGCGACGAACAGTAATTGTTCATCTAGGAAATTATCCCGAATGGAGTCCAGCATATCAGTGGTGATTGCTGGGAATCTCGAGAGATGGTCTGCTACTACATTTTCTGAGCCCTTTTTATCTCGGATTTCTAAGTCAAATTCTTGTAGTAACAGTATCCAACGAATTAGTCGTGGCTTAGCATCTTTCTTAGTCAAGAGGTGTCGTAAGGCACTGTGATCAGAATACACGATTACCTTAGCCCCCCAGACATAAGATCTAAATTTATCTAGCGCATACACTACTGCAAGCAATTCTTTTTCAGTTGTTGTGTAATTAATTTGAGCTTCAGAGAATGTTTTACATGCATAGTATATTACCACGGGCTTTTTGTCCACTCTTTGACCAAGGACGGCACCTACTGTGTGATCACTTGCATCGCACATGATCTCAAAGGGTTGAGACCAATCAGGTGATTGCAGAATTGGTGCCTCCGTGAGCTTCATTTTCAATGTATTAAATGCCTCTATACAGTCTTTATCAAAGTTGAACGGTGCATCCTTAAGAAGAAGGTTACATAGGGGTTTGGTTATGGCACTAAAGTCTTTTATGAATCTCCTATAGAAACCTGCATGTCCTAAGAATGAACGAATTCCCTTGATATTAGTCGGCGGTGGTAACGAGGAAATTATTTGTATTTTAGCTCGATCAACCTCCATTCCCCTTTCAGAAACTATGTGTCCTAAGACTACTCCCTCTTTAACCATGAAATGACTTTTCTCCCAGCTTAGTACCAAATTGGTTTCAGTACACCGCTTGAGAACTTTTTCTAAATGAGAGAGACACCCTTCGAATGACTTATCAAATATAGAAAAGTCGTCCATGAAGATTTCAAGAGAACCTCCGACCATGTCTGAAAATATAGCCATCATACATCGCTGGAATGTGGCCGGAGCGTTACATAATCCGAATGGCATTCTTCGGTAGGCGAATGTGCCATACGGACACGTAAATGTCATCTTATCTTGGTCCTCTGGGTGTATCGGGATTTGGTTATACCCCAATAGAATTTCTGCCCTGCTAATTTCTCTAATATTTGGTCGATGAATGGTAGAGGGAAATGATCTTTCGAGGTTGCGGCATTTAGCTTTTGGTAGTCGATACATACTCTCCACCCCGTTACAGGGCGAGTTGCAATCTTTTCTCCGTCAGGAGTATCGACAACAGTGATTCCAGATTTCTTTGGAACCGTCTGTGTGGGACTAACCCATTGGCTATCTGATATCGGATAGATAATTCCAGCATCTAGCCATTTTAACACTTCCTTCTTCACTACCTCTCTAAGGTTAGGGTTTAGCCTTCTGTGAGCATCTCTACTTGGCTTGGCTGTTGGATCAGTTATAATCCTATGCATACACAGCGTTGGGCTAATTCCCTTAAGATCTGCTATGGTCTAGCCTACCGCTTCCTTATATCTCGACAACACTTCTAATAGGGCCTTTTCTTGTGCAGCAGCAAGGTCTGTTGCGATGATTACAGGCAATGTACTCTCAGGGCCAAGAAAAGCGTATTTGAGATGAGTTGGAAGTGGTTTCAACTCTAATTTGGGTGGTTGCTCTAAAGATGGTTTTGCTGATGGTGGAAGGTCAGTCGGAAGTTTTTCGATGTTGCGTGTCCATGGTGGTTGAGTAGAATCCACTGACTGAACACGTTCAAGTTCAAACTCCTTAACTTCAGCCATATTATCTAGATTATGCTCATTGTAGTACAGAAGCAGCTCCACTGGATCTTTACATGTTATTGTTGATAATTGTTGTTGTATTAAATCATCAACTAGGTCGATCATGTAGCACTCTGAATCCAATGGTGCATTGGGTACATTGTTAAAGACATTAAGTCGGAGTTTGCGGTTTCCGAATGCTATGTCTAATGCACCTGTCCTGCAATTGATTTGAGCGTTGATTGTGGCTAAGAAGGGACGTCCTAAAATGATTGCCGGTTGGCTTTCTTTGTAAGCACTATCTGAGTCCAACACTAAGAAGTCTACTGGATAGTAGAAGTCTTCGACCTTAACAATTACATCAGATAACATCCCTCGTGGTACTTTGGTAGACCTATCTGCTAATTGTAGGATGACCTCCGTTGTCTGTAGGGTTCCTAGATCATGTTGGTCAAATAAATTACCAGGTAAAATGTTAACACTTGCCCCTATGTCTAGAAGTGCTTTTTTAATTTGAATATCGCCAATAGTTACCGGGATCAATGGTGATCCTGGATCTTTTAGTTTAGGCGGCAGTGAGCTAGTAATAACTGCACTAACTTGTTCAGTGAGGTTGATTTGCTTTGGAAGAGTTATTTTAAATTTCCGTTTCTGAGTACAAAGATCTTTTAGGAATTTAGCGTAAGAAGGGACTTGTTGTATAGCTTTGATTAAGGGAATGTTAATTTTAACTTGATTAAAGATATCCCATAATTCTTCGTTTTTAGGTCCTTTCTTACCATCAGGAAATGAAGCTGGGTTTTCTAAGGCCGTTGGGTAGGGAGCAATTTCAGTCTTGGAACTCCCTTCCCCAACTTTAGTCTCTACTGGTTTCTTGGCTTCTACTTCCTTAAAGGTTACTTTCTTAATTTTTGTTTCTGCCTTTGACTCCGATCTGGGTGGTTCTTCTTCATAAGCACTTTCTACCTCGTCGTCCGTCTCACTCTCCTTAGGCATCTCTATTTTAGTATCTACTTCCTTTCCACTCCTAAGGGTAGTGACTTTGTTAACTTCGTTGACCTCGTATTTCTTTTCTTTGCCATGGTGGTGCGATGGGTTAACTGTGGTGTTTCTTGGAAGCTTCCCTTCTTCTCGTTTAGTCAAGGACTCTGCAATTTGTCCCATCTGTCTTCCGAGCATCTCCATAGTTTTTGCTTGAACCATGGTTTGTTGCTTCATGAATTCCATAAACTCGGAAAACTCTTTCGAATTCCCCGACACTGGTCGTGAATCATTTTCTTCTTTAGGGTCTTGGCGTTTATAGTACCGATCATCCTTTGTAGCTGAGGTCGATCCATATTGGAAATCTCGATTTTGTTGACGAGGTTGCTCATATCTTTGCTTCGGGGGAGCATCATTATCTTGATTATCCCTCCAACTAAAGTTCGGGTGTTTTCTCCATCCCGGATTGTAAGTCTCCGAGCATGGGTTCTCCCGTTCTCTTCGTTGCCGAAAGCCAAAAGCTTCGTTCACATACTCTTCGTGCGTGAAGGTATGTGGGCAATTCTCGGTTGGATGAGAAGGATCTCCACAAGTAACACAGCAGACCTGTGCCACTGTAGCCTTTCCCATTCCTTTCATCAACAGGTCCATCTTTTTGCTTAGTTCGGATATGTCAGGTTTAACTTCCTTCTTCCATGCGTTGTCTATGCCCATAACTTGGACACCAACACTATTATCCGAACCCGCTTGGACTTTTAAACCTTTTCTTAACTGGGTTAATAATTCCCAAGCTTCGTCATCTTCCTAGGCTAAAAAGGTTCCGCCTGAAGCAGCGGTGATCATATTCCTACTTTCTTGACTAACCCCATCGAATAAGGTTTTAATTAGCATCCATTTAGGAATTTCATGGTGAGGGCATGTTCTTAGTAATTCATTCAACCTATTAAAAGCTTCGTGAAATTGTTCCCCTATTTTCTGTTTAAATCCAGTTATTTCTTTACGTTTTTCTGTAGTTTTGCTAATTGGGTAATATTCGGTTAGAAATTCTTTTTTCATCTCATCCCAGTTAGTTATACTATCAGTGGGAAGTGACACGAACCAGTTTTTCGCTCGTTCCTTCAAGGAGAAAGGAAAAAGTCTGAGTTTTAGAGCGTCTACGGTCATTCCCCTAACGTGATTGGCCTTACATATGGCAGTGATTTCAGCTAAGTGCTCATACGATTCTTCGCTTGGTGCTACACGAAAAACTGGTCATATGCTAAATAGCTGTGGCCTAATTTCAGGTTCATTCTCATTAATTGGGTAGAGAATGGGTGATGGATCAGGGATATCACCCGGCCTATAATGGGATTCTACAGTTCTACGGTCTCCCATTGGTCTTTGGTTTTGTTGGACGTTGACAAGAACGTTATCAATGTTATCGTCTTCTGAATTAATTATTTCTTCTTCCACGTTTACTTTAGGAGCAATATTTTTGGTTTCGTTCGCTTGAGTTGTGGCTCGCCTATTAGATCTAGCGGTTTTTTCGATTTCTGGATCAAACTTCAAGGGTGAAATTCTACCAGAATATCGTGTGTGCATAAACCTATGAGGGCTAGATGAAGAATTAGAACTAGAAACTTTCTTTTTGGTGAGAATCGATGCTTGCGCCACGATTCCCTTTTTCTTAATAACTAAGGCAATAATTAAAGCTTAAACTAATTAAATAGAATAATAGCAAAATAAGGAAACTTAAACTAATTTAAGTAAGCAAATAAAAGCAAATAAGCAAATAAATTGAGATTAACTAAATTAACTAAATTAACTAAATTACTCTAGAAAAATTAAGTAACTAAACTAAGCTAATTACTAAAATACGTGATTTAAGCGCAACCGCTCCCCGGCAACGGCGCCAAAATTTGATGCGAGTGTCGTTAACCCGTCAAAAATACCACTAAATATCCTAGAAGCTAGGGTAAGTAGGGATCGTATCCACAGAGAGCGAGAGGTTAATTACACGTATTTGAGCGACTAACGTTGTAAAATAATTAATTTAAAAAAAGATTGATTTGGTTGTAAAAAGGTGATTGCTTGATTTATAAAACTAATTACTTACGAAATTTGTGAAAAGAAAACTTAAGAAAACTGTTTGATTGAATAAAGTACGAGAATAACCATTCCCGGATTCCACACCTCGTTTTGCATTTAATTTATAAAAACGATTTGAAGATTACATAGACATAATCTTTGTTATAATTATTATTAAAATCGTTTCGTGATCTTGGGCATAGCGCGTGACACGTTTGATTACTCGTCTTAATTAAACAATTAACTCGGCACGAATAATAAAATGACTACGAACTATCTTGCGAAACGCAACAACAAAATAATAATCATTCGTTTACAATCAAAATATAAATAATAAAAACCATGAAAACTTAAAGTAATCGTTCATAAAATAAAACTTAGCGATGTGCTTCCTCCGAGAATGATTATGATGAGACTAGCCGGACATTGTTGGTGCAATGCTCAAGAGTTGTGTGTCCATCTTCGCGGCTTGACTCGTATGCTCTTCGTATGTGTGATCGCTGAAACAGGGTCCTTTTCCTTAGCCTTCTCCTCCAAAAAACGATGCTTTCTTCTGAAATATGACTTTGTATTTATAGGAAAAGCTGGAAAAACCCTAAAAACGGCCTGCTATTATTTTAATGGGCTGGGCGCAGCCGTAGGCGCAGGCCTGCGCCCCCCCTGCGCTGGTCTGTAAAATTCGTATTTTTGTGAATTAATTTCTTCTGCTGAACCCTTGGTCTGGGCGCAGGGCTGCGCCCCTCTCTGCGCCTGGCTCTGAGTTTTTGTCCTTTTTACGCCAATTTAAACCGGATTCTGTTCACCTGCACAAGCACAAAATTTATTCAATAGCGTCACATTCTATGACACTTTCGTACTAAAAACAACTATTTTGGGTTTAAAACATGATAAATTATAACCCGATCAATGACACTGGTATTGTCACATAAAATAGGAGTTTTCCTATATACCAGTCCATAATCCTCAAGCTGATGCTGCATCCATGGAATCTGTCCACAGCAGCTTCCAGCAGCAATATACTCAGCTTCAGCAGTAGTAGTGGACACAGAGTTCTACTTCTTGCTGCACCAACTTAAAAAATTTCCACCAAGAAGTTGACACCCACTTGTTGTGCTTTTTCTATCTAGCCTGCAACCTGCAAAGTTAGAATTTGTATAGCCAATTAGATCAAGGCTTGAGTCTTTGGGATACCAAAGACTCAAACCTGGTGTACCCTTTAGGTACCTAAAGTTCTTTTTAGAGCAGCCAGATGTGATTCCTTTGGATCAACTTGAAACCTAGCACACAAACAGGTTGCAAATATTATATCTGGTCTACTAGCTGTCTTGAAACCTAGCACACAAACAGGTTGCAAATATTATATCTGGTCTACTAGCTGTCAAATATAGCAAGCTCCCAATCATAGCTATGTAAGCTGTTACAAAAACAGGCTTACCATGAGTGTCAGCATCCAACTTAGCGTTGATTGCCATTGGGGTTTTAATGGAAGAACATTGATCAAATTTAAATTTCTTTAAAAGATCTAATGTACACTTTCTTTGATTTACAAAAATTTCATTTGAGGTTTGTTTAACCTGTAATCCTAGAAAGAAAGTTAGTTCACGCATCATGCTCATTTCATACTTAAATTTTTTGAGCAGTGAACAATTCTTGCATAGATGTTCATTAGTAGAACCAAATATAATGTCATCCACATAAATTTAAACAAGCATAATGTCAGATTTAACCTTCTTTACGAACATTGTGGTATCCACTTTACCTTTGGAGTACCCATTGCTGATAAGGAATTCAGTAAGAGTGTCATACCAGGCTCTGGGGGTTTGTTGCAGTCCATAGAGAGCTTTATCTAACTTATAAACAAAACCTAGGGGCTGCTTAACAAATACCTCTTATTGCAGCTTTTCCATTCAAAAATGCACTCTTTACATCCATTTGAAATACCTTAATGCTTTTGTGAGCAGCATATTCCAGAAACAAACGAATTGCTTCTAGCCTGATCACAGGAGCAAATGTTTCATCATAGTCAATACCTTTTCCTGCATGTACCCTTGAGCAACTACTCTTTCCTTATTTCTAATGACATGACCTTGCTCATCCATCTTGTTTCTGAACACCCATTTAGTACTAATGATTCTTTTTACCTTTAGGCATGGGAACGAACTTCCAAACTTTATTTCTCTCAAAATGATTGAGTTCTTCCTGCATGACAGTGATCCAATTTGCATCTTTTAATGCTTCATCAACCTTCTTTGGCTCCATCAGGGACACAAAACTTGAAAACATACAAAGTTTCCAAAACTGTCCCATCTTGTTTGCACAATTTTGTTGATGTCACCTATTATTTGTTCATTTGGGTGAAACTGATCCACTTAGGATCATGTTTCAATGATTATTCTTCCGGATCTTGATTAACTACTTCCTCATCAACAGGTCTTGTAGAACAACTTTCTGGATAATCTAACATATTGTCATCATGATCATTGACATTCAACCTGTCAGAGGAGGATTCAGGGAAATCAAAATTAATCGATTCTGGACAAGGTATAGTGACTATATCTGTAACACCTCGACTCCCGAGCAGGTATGTGTAATTAACCTATTGACCAATTATTTTTTTGATTATTGTGTTGGCCCAATTGTCTCCCGTGTAGTGGAGTATACGTGTCGGGACGGGTATTACGTGGATTGGAGATATAATTTTAGTGGATTAATTATGTTTATGGATTCATGGAATTAAATGGGATTTAATGATATAAATAGTAGAATTTTTTTAACGGGGCCGGGTATCGGTGTCGAACCCGCGTTATAAAGAGATACGTATATATGTACGTTTCTTTTCCTTGCTTCCTTGCTTTCCAAAATCTTACCAAAGTGTATGTGTGTGTTGTGTGCACCCTGGAGATCGAAAAAAGTAGAAAAACTGAAGCCATAATCACTTATTTAGTGGATGGAAATCAGATTGAAGCTCCCTAGTGTGTTCTTGAAGTTGCAAGTTGAGTAACCTTTGAAATTTAATATGATTTTGTATGTTAATTGGTATGGAACTATGGGAATTGGTTTATGTGAGTTTTAGAAGTATGTTAGTATAAATTGTATGGGTTATTGTAGGTCCCAAAAGGTTTCTCTAGTGTATTGTTCTAACCTGTAGAGGGGGGGGGGGGGGGTGAATACATCAATTTAAACTCAACACTCTTTTCTCAATGTTTGTGTATATTATCAACAAGTGTTAATTACAAACAAGCCTGAACTGCGGAAAGGTTCAAGCTGAGATGACAGATACAGTGGTTGTTCAACTAATCTAAGACACACTCAGACTAGATACAATGACTACACTCACTTATATACACTCACTGATTTTACAAGACACAAATGGACAGCTTGAGTATAAACAGCTTAGACACACGTACTGTTATATTCAAGCAGACTTTGATGCATGAAAACACACTTTAATGTACGATCTGATTTCACACCCTTGGTTATCTCACAATCCTTAGAAGCTTCCTTTTATACTCTCACTGAGAATCTCAGTGAAGATTCTTCATTGGACAAATGAGATGGTGGGATGTCTTTCCAAAAAGACAAGACACCTTTTCTGCACATTCTGATAAAGCATATTTGTCTTCATATGACAGAATTGTTGTCTTTTTCTTTTTGTCACTGTTGCATAAGGCTTTATCAAAAAGAGGAATGTCAACTTTGCACCTTTCTTCTTTTGTTAAGGCCATTTTGATATAAGAAAAGGTCTGTCACCCTTTTCAGGTATCCGTTTGTCTTCATGTAACAGAACAGCGTAGGCAGGCTTTGCGGTTTCTGATTTCCACTTTGTCTTCGACTTGTAAACTGATCTTGTAGCAAAAAACAATACATGAGGACATGGAAACATATTCCATAAAGTGTTTAGCCTGTTTAAATTCTACTCCTTTGGGCAGGCTGCGGCAACTCCTTTGATCTCTACTGCATTGTCACCTTGTTCAATCAAGATCAGGAGTTCCTCCAGCTCTGAATCCTTTTTGTTCCTCTTGGCCTTTATTTTGGGGTAAGTCACAGAGACACCCTTACTTGGTTCTTTTAAGATCAGGCCAAGGTCTTTCACTCTCTCCATCAGCTTCTTGACATATGCCCTGATAGTGTTAGCCGTTTCAGACTTAGACTCGCTCAGGGCAACTGCCAACTCAACCCATTCCCTGTATCCCATTTGTGCAACATCAGTGTAGTCATAAGATACCAGTTCTGGGCCTGTTGCACCCAATCTGGTTATTTGCAATTTCCACTATTTGCCTTTTCTTGATATGGGAACAGCTTTGACAATAGATTCCTTGGCAAGTCTTCTATCAGCAACATCAAAGAACTTCTTCCTTGCCAAGTTGTCAAAATGGATCTGGGCCCTTGGAGAGGAGGCTTGTGTGGATTTGGTCACTGAGACCAGAGCACCTTGTTCCTTACCACCTTCTTTTTCAGTCGCTGATTCCTTAGCAGCTTCAAGCAGTTTTCTATGCACCTCCAAAGAAGGCATTTTGATTTTGCTTGCCTCTTTGAGTGCAAAGGATCTGGCAGCTTTTGCAGAGGCTTCTTCTTTTCTTAGTTTTTCCAGGGCTTTGAGCTGTTCATCTCTGAACGCATAATATTTTTCCATAAGAAGACCCATTTCCTTAGCCCTTGCTCTGTCAAACTTCAGCTGTGCTTCTTTCTAGTGGTCAGGGTCAGCAATTGCTTTTTCTTTTCCTTTAGCTATTGTAGTGAGAACAACTTCAGGAATATCCTCCTCTTCTTCTTTCAGAATTAGATGCCTCCTTTTTCCGCTTGGCATGTCCTCAGGAATCGATTCCTCCCCCTTAGATTGTGCAAGGTTTGGAGATCTAGCCTGAGTAGGCTGAGCAGTTTCAGTTTGATGAGAGGCACCTTCAACTGGACCTTTACCTGTTACAGATGCACCTGCTGTTTGACCAGTAGATGTTGATTTCTCCTTAGGAGAAGAGGTTTTCTCCCCTTAGACTTAGTCTTCGAAGAAGACAACTTCTCCCCCTTTGAAGGAGATGATACAGCACCTTCAACAACTGGTCTGCCTGGAGAAACGAATTCAGCATGCTTGGCAGCAGGTTTGGTAGCAGGTTTGGGGCCAACCAGGTTATGCACTAAGAAAGCCAGATTGTCCTTCACCTCTGCTAGTTGGGAAAGACAGGTTTGAAGAGAGGATGATTGAGAATCACCAAAAGAGGTTAGCTTAAGAAGATTTTCTCTATCAGAAGCTGTGAATAGCAAACTTTGAAGCTGTGCAAGATGTAACTCAAGAGAGTCCTGCACATCATCAAGGTTTGCTGAAACAGAATTTGATAGAGAGACGATAAGAGCGTTTAGGCTGGCCTGGGTAGCAGGAAGGGTAGTAGTGCAAGTGGTGAGGAGAGTTGACAGCTGTTGGCACATGGCTGTCATTAAGGACACAGAGTCCTGATGATGGGAGAGAATTGAGGAGAGAGAGGTGGAGATATTTTGCAGCTGTGAGGAGTGATCAGTTTGGGGAGTGGATGGAAAGGAATTCTTGAACAAATCAAAGAATCCCTGAAGCTGTGCAGACACAGAGTCTAAGATCAAGGAGGGTAGAGATGACATAGAATGTTCCAAAGATCCAACTTTGTTGGTCAGCAATGAAAGTTTATCCTTCAAAGGAAGATCTTTGGGGGAAGGAGGTGTATGGGTAGACTGTTTGGATTGTGTAGAAGGTGATGAATGAGATGATGATGATGAGGCAGGTGTTTGGGGATGTGTTTGAGAGGGAAGGATAACTTTTGAGAGAAGCTCCATAGCCTGGGCAAAAGTAATGTGGCCCAGCTTGGATGGGTCGATAGGTCCCTCAACAGTGGCTGTAGCTGCTTCATCAGGACAAGGGGTAGAGGTTGGTAGCCTTTCAGATGCTGCCTGTGTTGCAGCACCTTCATTAAGGCCTGGGGTGGTTCCCTCTGCAGCACCTTGGTTTAGAGATGCCTCATCATAGGGAGATGGGATGTGCATTTCAACATCAGCAGTGGTGAAAACTGCTGATGGAGTTTGCATATGAGGTGCAGCCTCACCAGAGGGATGGTATGTTCCCTGAGGTTCATCAGCTTGGGGTGTTGGTCCTTCAGCAACTGTTGGGTGTACAACAGCTGTATCATGAGGAGCAGAAGTGGGGGGCTGATCTACTGGATGGTCTAATCCAGCAGGTTTGGCACCTCGTGCAGACTCAGGTTGTGTAGAAGTATAGGGTGGAGACTGTGTGGACTCAGTATGGAGTGGAGTGAACTCCTATCTTTCAATATTCTCAGCCTGTTGGGAGGGTGGAATAGTGGATGTGGTGGTCTCCATTTATACAACTGGCTCCTGTTGGGAGGAACCAGAGGGCCCGGGCTAACTCTGGGTAGACTTTTGCTGGAGTGAAGCCTGCTCCAAATGTTCTGAAGCTTCTCCCAAAATAGGAGAAGCAGCAGTGGTTGCTTCTTTTTCAACTGAACCCTGTTGAGATGGAGCAGAGGGGCTGGTTTGGGTTGTTGGTTTCATTCTGGCAATCGATTTGTGGTTGTATGATTTGAGAGATGAGGTGGATGATGGATGTTGTGGAGAGGTGATGAGGGGTTCTGTTTGGACTGGTTTTGAGACTGGGTCAGAAACAGGTGGGTTGGCCTGTTCCATAGTCTCAGGTGCCACAGAGGCACCACCCACAAAGGCTTCAGGTTCAACATATGAACCAAGGTAAGAAGTCTGCTCCCTCTCAGCCACAGAGGCTGATGGGGCAGACTTTGACTCGGCTGTTTTAGCCTTCTTGCGGACAGGCTCAGCTTCAGTCGTTTCCAGGGTCCTATTAACAAATTCGACCCTAGCTTTGGATTTTTCCTTGGGAGCAGTCTCTGGATCCACCCTCACAGCAGAGGGTCCTTCCACCATTCCTAGCAACCTCCTCATTGGAGTAGAGGAGGCTCGTTTGGGAGAATAGGAGAATAGAAAACTCTATTCCCTATTACAGGGAATGCAGCAGTACGTACCAGAGGCTGAGAGTTATAGAGTTGCTCACCACAATTGTGCTTGAAGATGAGGCTTAAAAACCTAGGATATCGAACAGCAGCTGAACGTGTTTCCTGCTGCACTAGGTTCCTCAAGTTCATGAAAATCCATCTTGCCATGTTGATTGTAGTCCCATCCACAAACTGTAGGTCTACTGGAATCTCATCACGGCTGAGTTGGTCAAATGAACCAACTTTACTTCTGAAGCATATCACCACCTAGGCAAACAAGAAACTGTAGGTTGGAGACAAATCCTTCCTAAACAGTGTAGCTCCAACTTTGGGTTCTGCTACACCACAGAAGTGCAACAGATTTCCCATCTACTCATTTTCAGGCTGTGGCTGATCATAGGTTTCAGCCACAGGGAGACGAACAGATTCCCTGATCAGACATGTTGTAATCTCAATGGTCTGAGTCCCATTGAGTATGGTTCCCAGAATGATTTTGGTTGAATATCATAAGAGCAGGTATACCAAAATTCATATACCATCTCCTGCTACAGGACACCAGGAGATGCAGTCATTGCATAGTTCAATGGGTGAACCTTCAGAAACACCACCATGTCTTCATATCCTTTTCCCACATAATTTTTCGGTATGGTTAGGTTTGCAAGGTAGTTGGTAGGTTTCAATGACAGCATCATGGTAACAGGCGAGTGTTTTTTCACATCGTTACCAACAAAAACTAGAAGAAAGGGGTTGTTCTGGTGAGCCATTTGGAAAGTAGTGAAAGTATTAGCACAGGACACTTAGTCAAAGTTTTAGGGTTCTTTGGAAGGTATGGAAGCAGGAAGGAAGACGAAGATGAAACAGTAGAGGGGTATTTATAGGATTTTAATGTGAGTGGGTATGAGAGAGAAAAGTTTGGGCGGTTGATTTGAAATGTTCGTTAACGGAAAACGGAACGGTTGTCCATGTTAGAACGTTTGTGAGACCACTTGATCCCTTTTTAATCACTAACACATGTCAACGCACATTGTCCGCAGTAATTAAGTTAAATAAAAACAGAAATTAAGTAACTTAATTATGAAGAAAGGTAATTAAAACTGATGGTCTAAGCTGTTGGTCAAACCTGTGATGAGCATGGTCATCACAAGCTGTTCATTCTTCAAGCTGTTCATTCAACCTATTCAGTTATGTAAAAACAGGTTATGTTCAATAGCTTATCAGGTTACAAGACAATGTCTTGTATGACAGATTGAGAGAGTGAGCAGGTTGGAGGTTTGATCATCAGACCAGGTTTGACATGAAAGCTGTTATTGTCAAACGTGTTTTATGCTCAAGCTGTTTAAGTTTTTCAGAAATTGGCTAAGTATAGAACATGCATAGCCTGTTCTGTCTAAGCTGTTCTGAGAAACTTGAGCAGTGTGAGACATATAATAACTTAGAACATTTATGACACTTAGTCACATTTATTTAACATGCCCAGCTTGCTTACAAGATAATTAGATCTACTTTAATCAAGAGGCTTGGTGAAAATGTCCGCAAGCTGTTCATCTGTGGAAATAAAACTTACCTCCACATTACCTTTCTGGATGTGATCCCTGATGAAGTGATGTCTGACCTCTATATGCTTTGTTCTGGAATGAAATACTGGATTGTTGGAGATAGCTATAGCACTTGTCTTATCACACAGAATAGGAATCTTCCTATATAGAAGTCCATAGTCTTCAAGCTGATGCTGCATCCATAGAATCTGCCCACAGCAGCTTCCAGCAGCAATATACTCAGCTTCATCAGTATAAGTAGAAACTGAATTCTACTTCTTGCTACACCAACTTATCAACTTACCACCAAGGAGTTGACATCCACCTGTTGTGCTTTTTCTGTCTAGCATGCACCCTGCAAAATCAGAATCTGAATATCCTGTTAGCTCAAGACTTGAGTCTTTGGGATACCAAAGACCCAAACCTGGTGTACCCTTAAGGTATCTGAAGATTCTTTTTACAGCAGCTAGATGTGATTCTTTAGGATCAGCATGAAACCTAGAACATAAACAGGTAGCAAACATAATATCAGGTCTACTAGCAGTTAAATACAACAAGCTCCCAATCATGCCTCTGTAAGCTGTTACTGAAACAGCTTTGCCACTGCCATCTGCATCCAACATTACATTGGTTGCCATTGGGGTTTTGATAGGAGAACTTTGATCAAGTTTAATCTTTTTCAGAAGATCTAACGTATACGTTCTTTGATTTATAAAAATTCCATTTGAGGTTTGTTTAACCTGTAATCCTAAAAAGAAAGTTTGTTCTCCCATCATACTCATTTCATATTTAGATTTCATGAATAGTGAAAAATTCTTGCTTAACTGCTCATTAGTAGAACAAAATATTATGTCATCCACATAAATTTGAACAAGCATAATATCAGACTTCACTTTCTTTATGAACAGTGTGGTATCCACTTTACCTCTGGAATAACCATTGATCATAAGGAAGTCAGTTAGAGTGTCATACCAGGTTCTAGGGGCTTGTTTTCGACCATAGAGGGCTTTGTCTAACTTGTAGACAAAACCTAGATGATCTTCATTTTCAAAACCTGGATGCTGCTTGACATAGACTTCTTCTTGCAGCTTACCATTCAAAAATGCGCTCTTCACATCCATTTGAAATACCTTCATGCTCTTGTGAGCAGCATAGGCTAGAAACAAACGAATTGCCTCTAGCCTGGCCACAGGATCAAATGTTTCATCATCATGAATACCTTCCTCCTGTCTGTAGCCTTGAGCAACTAGTCTTTCCTTATTTCTAATGACATGACCTTGCTCATCCATCTTGTTCCTGAAAACCCATTTGGTGCCAATTATAGTTTTTCCTTTAGGAGCAGGGACCAGCTTCCATACTTTGTTTCTCTCAAACTGATCGAGTTCTTCTTTCATGGTAGTGATCCAATTGGCATCTTTAAGTGCTTCATCAACTTTCTTCGGCTCCATCAGGGACACAAAGCTAGAAAACATACAAAAGTTTCCTAAGCTGTCCCATCTTGTTTGCACCCCTTTGTTGATGTCACCAATTTTTTGATCATTTGGGTGACACCTGATCCACTTAGGATCACGCTTCAATGAGGATTCTCCTGAGTTATTCGCATCTCCAATAGGTACTATTGAACAGCTCTCAAGATTTTCAGACACACTGATATCTTGAGCATGTTCACTTGTTGAGCATGACTCTCCATTGTTGAACATATCAGTAGAGCATCCAGGAAAATCAGTATTGATTGGTTCAGGACATGAGGTTGTAATTATGTCAGTACACTTATTCACACAAGGTGTATCAACATAATCATCATCATGCCCATCATGATTAGCAGGTTCCACTCTGGATGTAGTGGAAGCTTTTGAGTCCTTTTCTTCAATGATGGAATACATAACATCATCAAAGCTAAATTCTCATGAAACTGATTCAGGAACAACTTTAGTAGAGGCACTCCTGGACTCTTCAAAGGTGACATTGATAGATTCATCTATCACCTTTCTCTTGTTGTTGGATACTCTGTAGGCTTTTGAGATAGCAGAATATCCAAAAAACACACCTTCATCAGCTTTGGGTTCAAATTTTTCCAGTTGGTCCCTTTGATTCAGAATGAAGCAAGGACATCCAAACACATGGAAATAGATAATGTTTGGCCTCCTCCCTTTGAGCAGCTCATAGGGAGTCTTGTTGAACCTTTTCACCACCAAGGATCTATTTTGGGTGAAGCAGGCAGTGTTGACAGCTTCAGCTCAGAATGATGAAGGTAAACCAGATGCACACAGCATGGTTCTAGCAGTTTCAATGAGAGTTCTGTTTCTCCTTTCAGCAACTCCATTTTGTTGTGGAGTTCTTAATGCTGAAAAGTACTGTGAAATCCCTCTTTCTTCACAGAAGTCCTCAAGAGTACTGTTTCTGAATTCAGTACCTTGATCACTTCTAAGCTGCTTTACTTGAGCAGAGTTCAGCATTTCCATCTTCTTGATAAATCCAATGATTTCTCTAGCAGCCTCTCCTTTGCTCTTAAGAAAGATCACCCATGTAAACCTGGAGAACTCATCAACCGTTACTAGAGTGTATGTTCTTCCTCCTAGACTTGGGACACTGACTGGTCCAAACAAGTCCATGTGGATTAAGAAGAGAGGAGTATCAATAGAAAAATTATGCTTAGATTTAAAAGATGATTTTCTCTGCTTGCCTTTCTCAAAAGCTGTGCAGAGTTTATCCTTAACAAAGGTTATAGAAGGCAAACCTGTTACCAACTCTTTCTTAAAGAGTTTGTTGATATTCTTGAAGTTCAGGTGTGATAGCCTTTTGTGCCATAACAAGTTCAGGTCTGCATTGCTTCTTGAGATAAAGCAAGTTTCAGTTGTGGGATCAGCAGATTTGATGTCCACAACATATACACCATTCTTTCGTTGAGCACACAGCACAACTTTGCCTTGCGAATCCAATATGTAACCCAGGTGCTCATCAAACTTAACCTTGTAGCCAGCATCACACAGTTGACTTATGCTTACAAGATTATGTTTCAGCCTAACCACATAGGCTATCCTTTTGAACACTGCAGCACCAGCTTGAAGAGTTCCATATCCTTCTTTGGATCCCTATACATTGTCACCAAATGTGACTTTTTGCCCTTTTTCAAGCCTGAGATCACTCATCAGGTCCTTGCAACCTGTCATATGTCCTGAGCAGCCACTTTTCAAGTACCAAACCTGGGCTGGTTGTTTGTCTTGCAGAGTGTCATAAGAAAATATTAGTTATTTTTAGGGGAACTCATCATAGGGATGAGTTCTCCTAGTTCATCAACTTTTGTTGATGGACCACTGATCTCCACACTAATATTTCCTATTTGGATGGTATCAGCTTGAATACCATCCTCATTGACTATGTTACTTCCGACAATGCTTGTTATTGCAATGAGGGAACTAGCAGAGTCAACAGGCCTGAAGTCCTCAGTTTCAGGACAGTCTTTGGCCATATTTGTCTTCTTCCCATATTTATAACATATTCTCCTTTTAGCCTCTTTGGAAGAAGAACTTCCAGAAACATATTTTGGATTATTTTTGTTGATTCTGTCAGCAGGTTTAGCAAACTTATTACTTTCTCTAGATGAACCAACAGTTTGGGTGGAAGGCACAATGGCAACAGCTTTGCCTGTATCTTCTTTCCTCTTTTTGGGAGGACAGATATCAAACACATGAAGTTTGACTGACCTTTGACCTTCCACAGATTTGGGAAACTTATTCCCAAATTTCTCAGGTTTAGCAATGGTTTTGCCTTTGTCCTTACTGAGATGTGATTGATGCTGCCTATCAACATAATCACTGCTTCTGGTTTTGAAAGACTTACCTTCATTTATATCCAGTTTTCCACTATGATTTAAAAACTTATTTGAAACCACAGCAGATTTGCTTTCAACATGAGACTTACCCCTGTTGAAAGCAGGCTGCTTACCTTTTGAAAACTTTTTCTCAAAATGCCAGCATCAAAAGGATTGACAGGTCTCTTACCATCAGCTTTAGACCCAGAGCCTGTTTTGTCAACAGGTTTGGAGTCCATAGCTGCAGTTTGAGCTTGTTTTCCTTTCTTTTGCTTGTGTGAACCAGCAGAGGTCTTTGCAGGCTGATTTGATGGAGAACACATTCCATCATTAGGTTTTGGAGCTTTTTCACACAACCTATCAGTATTTTGAGGCCTGACAAACCTGTTTGTTTAGACTAGCTTACCATTTACTTTCGGAATGAAAGTGCTAGGAAGCTCACCAAGAGTGGATAAGTCATCTTTCAGATTATTTATCTCAACAATAGAAGCTGCTTTGTCAAGATCCCCTCCAAGATAGGCTTGGATTTGTGCAGGAATCTGTTGACTAATGCAATGGCTGACTTTTTGTGCAGATTGGCACCAAGAGTAAAATGTTTTACGTCTGTCTCTCTCTTTTATTCTAGTAAAATGGAGTTGATGTGTTATAATTCATCAAGCTCAGTTTCCAACCTATGGAAACTGTCCAGTTTACTAGTTTTTATGTCAAGATCAGTTTTAAGCTTAGAGATTTCAGACAATAAAACATTGTGCTTCTCAACAGCAGCTTTTAAATCAACAAGCATGTATTCAAACATTTTCACTTTTTCATCAGAACTGTAAGCCATAAAGTTTTGTACCTTGTACATCATTGTGGGATTCGAGTTCTCTAAGGTGCTGAAGGCTTCAGCTTCAGCCAGGTCCTGTTCGAAGTTGCTGGTTGATGGGACTCAGTGTTGG
Organism: Centrapalus pauciflorus; assembly: GCA_020465985.1. Classification (NCBI taxonomy): domain Eukaryota; kingdom Viridiplantae; phylum Streptophyta; class Magnoliopsida; order Asterales; family Asteraceae; genus Centrapalus; species Centrapalus pauciflorus. The sequence goes on from JAANYP010001768.1 coordinate 483,600, forward strand.
CCATCAAACAGTTGTTGTCTTCTTCATTTGAGGATGAATCAGACTCCTCCCAATCACATGTCTCAGCCATGAGTCCCTTTTGCTTGTTGGAAGCCACTGAGTTTTCCAACTTTTTCAGCTTAGCCATCGCCATAAGGTACTTAACCCTGTAGCCATCGTCCCTGTTTGTCTTGAATGATTTGGATGACTGAACAACAGCTTTTGACACACAGTCAGCAGCTATGTGGCAAGTCTTGCCACATTGAAAGCACTCAGCCTTAGACTTATCGAATGCCTTCTGTTTTACAGCATTTGAGTTCCCCTGCAGCATTCTTCTACCAAATCTTTTCTTGTTGAACTTTTTGATAAGCATTGCAATCATTTGCTCATCATCAAGTTGAGCAAGATCTTCACCATCTTCCTCTCCAGACATCTCTTCCCTTTCATCATCAGCTTGTTGATCAGGTTGTGTGAACACATCACATATCTGACCAACAGGTTGTCTCACGCTGGCCACTAAGGCATCATCTCTCTTAGACATTTCAAAGGCATTTCTTTTTTGTTGCCTTGACAGCTCATCATTCAGTAGAGATTCATATAGTTTATAAGATCCATACCTTTGATGGTGCCTGAATTTCTCAAGATGGTTGAAAAGTAGTTCCATTCTTCAGGCAGGATGTCCAACAACTTGTTCACCAGAGTTAAGCTGTCCTTTGTGATCCCAACAGCTTTGAGATCATTGATAAGAGCAGTGAACCTGGTGTAGGTTTCTGTGAGAGACTCCTTTGGTTTTGCAAAGAAGAGTTCATACTGTCTAACAAGGTTGTTAATCCTGTTATCAAGTGTGATAGTGGGACCGTCATAGACAGTACACAAAGTATCCCACATCTCCTTGGCAGTCTTCATTTTATCAACTTGTTTGAACACATCATCAGGAAGAGAAATGACCAGATTATTCCTGGCTTTTGCATCAAGAGCAACCAACCTTTTATCTTCATCAGACCATTGAGCTTTGGCCTTCTCAAAGGTTCTGATCTCAGGGGTAGCTCCTTCAATAGTAGGAGTGATAGTAGTAACAGAAGTTGGCACATAGGGACCTTCCATTACTTTATCTGGCAGTTGTACATCCAGACTCTATATGTAGAGCATCATTCTGCACTTCCAACCTGAGAAGTTTTGAAGATTAAACTTGGGAGGTTTGGCCATTGAACCATTGTCATAGTAAGAGGAGGAACTGGCAACACTGTTGTCCATGGGAAAGTAGGGAGAATGAGAGATCTAGAGTTAACACACACTTGATCTGCTCTCATACCAGTTCTAGGTCCCAAAAGGTTTCCCTAGTGTATTGTTCTAAGCTGTAGAGGGGGGGGGGGTGAATACAACAATTTAATACTCAACACTCTTTTCTCAATGTTTGTGTATATTATCAACAAATGTGAATTACAAACAAGCCTGAACTGCGAAAAGGTTCAAGCTGAGATGACAGAAACAACAGTCGTTTAACTAATCTAAGACACACTCAGACTAGATAAAATGACTACACTCACTTAGATGCAGTCACTGATTTTACAAGACACAGATGGACAGCTTGAGTATAAACAGCTTAGTCACACGTACTGTTATATTCAAGCAGACTTGCATGCATGAAAAACACACTTTAATGCACGATCTGGTTTTACACTCTTGGTTATCTCAAAATCCTTAGAAGCTTCCTTTTATACTCTCATTGAGAATCTCAGTGAAGCTACTTCATTGGACAAATGAGATAGTGGGATGTCTTTCCAAAAAGACAAGACACCTTTTCTGCACATTCTGATAAAGCATATTTGTCTTCATATGGCAGAATCTTTGTATTTTTCTTTTTGTCACTGTTGCATAAGGCTTTAACCAAAAGAGGAATGTCAACTTTGCATCTGTCTTCATGTAACAAAACAGCGTAGGCAGGCTTTGCAGTTTACGTTTTCCACTTTGTCTTCGACTTGTAAACTGATCATGTAGCCAAAAAAAATACATGAGGACTTGGAAACATATTCCATAAAGTGCTTAGCCTATTCACAAAGAACATGTTCTGTTCACAAAGAACAGAACACTTGTAAACTGTCTAAGCTGCTCAACAGAACAGAGCAGCATCGACATTTTATGTCCAGCCTGTTCAGCAGAGAGAACAGCTTGGACAATCTGCCTTTGTTGCAACAAATGCAACAGGGTAAACAACTTTGGCTGATATTGCAAATCACTTTTCAGGTTTCAATAAGGCGTAAACAGACCATAAATTATACCTTCAAGTGCATCAAACAGGTATGATTAAAAATCTCCCCCTAAGATGTAGAGCAGGTTTGACTGAGGCCTTTTTTTGCCTAACAGTTATACTACTGGAAATCGAGTTGGGAGGATTGAGTCCTCCTGGACAGAACGGAGGCGAAGGCCACAGTCCTGCAAATCGTCGCGATTGCGGTCGTGATGGGAGGAGCGCCGCCGCGATGAGTGGCGCAATGATGTCCGCGGGCTAAGTTTCAGGCGCGGTTCACAATGTGAGTGCAAACCGCGACAGGCTGAGCGCGACCGCGACCCGGCTGGGTTGGCCCGGGTTCGGTTTTGGGCTTTGGGGCCTATTTGGGATTGCTTTTTGGGGTCAAATCAATTATTGTAGCGGTTATGGGATATTCGGGATTTAATCTGGGAATATTAATTTTGTGTTCAGGGATTGACAAAGATCGCTGCGAGACAGGTTTGGATCAGAGGGCTAGAGATAGTGGACGGGGTGATCTAGGTGAGTACGCGAGTTCCTTTCAAGAGGCCTACTTTTCTTCGAGTCATATATGTGCATATATTATCTGTGATGATATTGTGGGCATTGTGAGCTGCCCCTCAGGTATTAGCTTACCTTTCTTTTATGTGAATATATCTTACTATGTATGAGATCCATTATGTTGCAATCGCGATGGGTTATCGCGGGAGCTGTGTAACTCTGTTCGACCCTGTGTAGGGTTCCCATATATATATATATATATATTAACCACACACACACACACAGATATATATATATATATATATATATATATATATATATATATCTGTGTGTGTGTGTGTGGTTATTCTATGCCAGGTCGCTTCTGAGCCTATTATTACTGCTAGCCTCCACGGGCGTGGCTTGGCTGCACGGGGGAGGGGTTTCCCCACTTGAGATGAGTATCTCATTGTGTATTGGATCTCAGGTGCCTCTTGGAAGAGGCTGGGGTGGGCATGGGTTATGCCAGATAATGTAGAGGTATAGGGTTGTCATGCGTACATGTGCTATGTGATTATGTGTTTAAGTGCAGCGTCTAACACTTGTGTACTCACAAGCTGCGAAACTTACGCATTCGCGTCTACTATGTATACAAGGGAGTCAAAAGATAGGACCGCCAGCTCCTGAGAGAAAGTAGGAGCTTAATCTTGCAGTTGCCAAGGGTTCTGCATTTTGCTGATTGTACGTTTATGTATCTATTGGGAAACTTTTGGGCATCTCTATCAATTCTGTATGGGGATATTTAGATCCGGGAATGGGTTTTTTATGTTGGATTAACTGTTAAAAAGAGTTACTTATCTGATGTCAGATGTTTTAAATTATCAGTGGTTGTGTAAACTTTTACAATGTGTAATGGATAATCAATGTGTTATTGCCACCTGTGTATTTTAAATGACGTGGCTTTTATGCAGGTTTGGAGGGTGTTACAGTATCAGTACACTTATTCACACAAGGTGAGCTGATATAATCATCATCATGTCCGCTATGGGTTGCAAGGTCCACGTTGGGTGAAGTGGAAGCTTTAAAGTCTTTATCTTCAACATTTGTATTTAGAAGATCATCAAAGCTGAAATCTTCAGAAACTGATTTAGGATCAACTTTGAATGAAGAATTTACAGACTCTTCAAAGGTGTCATTGATGGTTTCATCAACCACCTTTCTTTTGGGGTTGTATACTCTATAGGCTTTAGAGATTGCTAAATATCTAACAAACACTCCTTCGCCAGCTTTGGATTTTGTGTAATTCATAAGGAGTTTTATTGAACCTTTTCACCACTAGGGATTTGTTTTGGGTGAAGCAAGTAGTGTTGACAGCTTCAGCCCAAAATGATGAAGATAGACCTGACGGACAGAACATTGTTCTAGCGGCTTTTATAAGAGTCCTATTTCTGCTTTAGCAACTTCATTTGGTTGAGGTGTTTTTACAGCTGAGAGGTTTTGAGAAATTCCTCTTTCTTCACAAAAGTCCACAACAGTACTATTTCTGAATTTAGTACCATGATTACTTCAGAGCTAATTGACTTGTGTAGAGTTCAGAACTTCCATCTTTTTGATAAACCCAATAATTTCTCTGGCAACCTCTCCTTTGGATTTCAGAAAGATCACCCACGTGTACCTGGAAAACACATCAACCGTTACTAAGGTGTATCATCTTCCTCCTAGACTTGGGACATTGACAGGTCCAAACAAGTCCATGTGGAATAAGAAGAGACGTGAGTCAATAGAGAAATTATTCTTGGATTTAAAAGATGACTTCTTCTGTTTACCCTTCTCACTGGCTGAGCAGAGTTTATCCTTAACAAAGGTTGTAGAAGAAAAACCTATTACTAACTCTTTCTTATAGAGTTTATTGACGTTCTTGAAGATCAGTTGTGATAGCCTCTTATGTTATAACCAGTTCAGGTCTGCATTAGTCCTTGAGATAAAGCAGGTATGTGTTTTTATTTGATCAGCAGATTTCATGTCTACAATGTATACCCCTTTCTTTCTTTGTGCACACAACACAACTTTGCCCCGAGAATCTGTAGGTCTCGAAAGGTTTCCCAGGTATGTTTCAAAAGGGCTGTAGTGGTAGGGGGTGAATACAACTAATTTTTTATCACACACTTTTTTCTCAATGTTTGTATATGTATATACTAACACTTGTTAAATTACAAACAAGATTGGATTACGGAATGATCCAAACTGAGATGACAGAATTCAAACAACAGACTATAAACTAATCTAAGATTCACTTAGACTAGATACAATTAATTTACTCCCTAAGGTTCACTTACTATTTTATACAAGACACACAGACCAGCTTTGAGATCAGAATTTGCATTCATGAAAAACACACTTTGCTTTTGCAATGCACGTTCTTAATTTGTGGATGTCTCTCTTGATTACTCTAATTCCTTGGAAGCTTCTCTTTTATACTCATATACAGAACCTCAGTGAAGCTTCTTCATTGTTTGTAGAGAAAGTGGGAATGTCTTGCAAAAAGACAAGATTACTAATCTGCATAAGTCTGACAAATCAGGCCTTGTCCACTTGTTGCAGAATCTTTGTCTTTTCCTTTTTGTCTTTGTCGACCACAGCTTTACCTTAAAGAGGAATGTCAAATTTAGACCTTTACTCTTCATTGTAATGTTATTTTGATATAAGAAATGGTATGTCACCCATTTCAGATATCCTCTTTTTCTTCATGCTTCAGAGCAACTTTCGCATAACTGGCATTTTTTGATTTTCCACTTTGACTTGAGTTGTAGAATAATCTTTACGTTCATGACTTTGCATGAGGACATTGAAAAAAATTCCATAAAGTGTACAACCTGTTTACAAAGAACAGGCTCCGATAACAAAGAATAGAACATTTTCTTTAGTCAAAACTGTTCAACAGACATGAACAGCTTAGATAGTTTCAGTCAAACCTATCCAACAGTTATGGACAGCTTTGACAAGCTGCCAAGTTACAACTAATGTAACAGTGTAAACAGACTTAGGCTGATTTTGTAAATCACTAATCAGGTTTCAATATGGCATTAAAAAGCCTTAAATTCTCCCCTTAAGTGTATGAAATAGGTTTGATTAGAAATCTCCCCAATGATATAGATTAGGTTTGATTAAGGCCTTTTAGTGCCTAACAATATCCCCCTATTTGCAACATTCAGCCTAAAGCTGACTATTTTAGTTATCACTATGTACGTTTATATTTTAGTTGCAGACATGAAAAATTACAACATAAAGATAAAGTAAATGATCAATTTATACATATTGAGAACTGATTTAAACAACAAATGTCTACAAGGAAAAAGAAAGTAAAACAGATGACAAAACAGTTTCAACTAATTGGACTGTTGTTGTTGGGTGCAACTAATGGTAAGCCTGACCAACTACTGATCAGCTTTCTTTCTTCATCTACGCATCACTTGTAGATGGACCTTGTTCTTTTCCTTATCTTTCTCCAATTCAGCAGCAGCTTGGAGAAGTTTTTCTTGTCCCGGACCAGCCAACATCTCTTTTCTAGCTTCAAAGTTTTCCACCTTTTCTCTAAGGTAGAAAAGTTCTTGGCTGGTTAGTTCACCTCTTTCATGACAAGCTTCTAAATGATTCAAGATAGCCACTCTCCATCTGAAGTGTTTAACAAAAGCATTCATGAACATGAAGACCAGAAGCTGTGTGACACCAGCTTAGGGAAGATCCGAGGCTCTTAAAAAAACACACATTTCTTGGACAGGGGATCCACAAAGAACACTCCAACCTCAGGATCTTCAATGAATTCGCCTTCAACAGGTTATAAACCTTAGGGCAGGCTATAATTCATATCTTTGATTTCAGTGGCATAGAACCCTTGTTCAATCAACTTTACAATCTTTATATGCTTTGAGTCCTTTTTCTGTCTTCTGAGCTTCATTTTGGGTTCCATCTTGGAAGTTCCCTTGATCATATATTCTGGAATTAAACCCAACCCTTTCACCTTTTCCATCATCTTTCTTAGAAATGCTCTGACAGTTTTAGCGGTTTCAGATTTTGAACTCCTCAGAGCAACTGCAAGTTCAACCCATTCTCTATATCCCATTCTAGATACATCAGCTGCTTCAGTTGACTGTAGTTCAGGGCCATCAGTGCCAAATCTTGTGATCAATAGCTTCCAAGGCTGATTTTTCCATAAAGTGGGGACAACTTGACAATTGTGTCCTTGGGTATTCTCCTTTCAGCAACATCAAAGAACTTCTCTCTGGCTAAGTTGTCAAAGTGGAATTGGGTTCTAACAGATGAAGGGGTAGAAGACACATATATTCCTTTGGTTACAGAGACCTTAGAGCTTTTTCCTTCTCACCTTTCTTCTCACCATCTCTCTCTTTGATAGCCCCCTGCATCTTCTTTTGCACTACCAAGGATGGCATTTTTACTTTTTTTGCCTCCTTGGCAGCCAAAGCCTGAGCAGATTTCGCTAAGGCTGCCTCCTCCTTACCTCTTTCCAGTAGCTCAGTTTGCTCTTATTTCCACTCATAGTAAGTGTGAAGTGGAATGTTCATTTCCTTTCCTTGAGCTTTGTCATATTTGAGCTGGAGATGTCTTACAGCCTCCTTATCCACAACAACTTTGCATTTTCCTTCTGCTGCTGTGGATGGAGCTATCTCAGTTTGTTCCTCCTCTGATGATTCCAAGATAAGTTGTCTTCGTTTGTTGTGCCTGTTTGATCGTGTTATAATTTACCGTGTTTATTAGATGTAAAAGAGTTGTTTTTAGTGAGAAAATGTCGTAGAATGTGCTACTATTGAATAAATTCTGTGCATGTACAGGTAAATAAAATCCAGTCTAAATTGGCCAAAAATGGACAAAATTTCAGAGCCAGGCGCAGAGAGGGGCGCAGCCCTGCGCCCAAACCACGTGCTCAGCAGAAGAAATTAATTCACCAAAATACGGATTTTACAGATAGGCGCAGGGGGGTAGGGCGCAGGCCTGCGCCTACGGCTGCACCCAGCCCATTAAAATAATTTCCAGCCGTTTTTAGGGTTTTTCCTGCTTTTCCTATAAATACAAAGTTAGAGTTTAAAAGATCATCATCGTTTTTTGGAGAAGAAAGCTTAGGAAAAGGACCCGTTTGAGCGAACACACGTACGAAGCAAGCACGAGTCAAGCTACGACATTGCTATGAGGATGAACACACAACCCTTGAGCATTACGCGAAGGATGTCCGGCTAATCTCGCTATAATCATTCTCGGAGGAAGCACTACGCTATGTGTTTAATTTTATGAACGATTATTTTATGTTTGCATGGTTTTATTAATTATATTTAGATTGTAGACGAATGATTGTTATTTGTTTACTTGCATTTCGCAAGATAGTTCGTTGAGATTTTATTATTCGTGCCGAGTTATTTATTTAATTAAGACGAGTAATCAAACGTGTCACGCGCTATGCCCAAGATCACGTAACGATTCTAATAATAATTATAACAAGGATTATGTCTATGTAATCTTCACATCGTTTTTATAAATTAAATACAAAGCTAAGTGTGGAATCCGGGGATGGTTATCTTCGTATTATATTTAATCAAACAACGCAATTAAATTAAAGACGAGAATGTCGATAACGTTCTTGACGACGTCCAACAAAACCAAAGACCGATGGGAGACCGTAGAACCGTAGAATCCCATTATAGGCCAGGTGATATCCCTGATCCATCACCCATTCTCTACCCAAATAACGAGAATGAACCTGAAATTAGGCCACAGCTATTTAGCATCTTACCAGTTTTTCGCGGAGCACCAAGCGAAGAACCGTATGAGCATTTATCCGAATTTACTGCCATATGTAAGGCCAATCACGTTAGGGGAATGACCGTCGACGCACTCAAACTCTGGCTATTTCCTTTTGCTTTAAAGGAAAGAGCGAAAAACTGGTTTGTGTCACTTCCCACTGATAGTATAACTAATTGGGATGAAATGAAAAAAGAATTTTTAACAGAATACTACCCAATTAGCAGAACTACAGAAAAACGTAAAGAAATAACTGGATTTAAACAGAAAATTGGGGAACAATTTCACGAAGCCTTTAATAGGTTATATGAACTACTAAGAACAGGCCCACACCATGAAATTCCTAAATGGATGCTAATTAAAACCTTCTTTGATGGGGTTAGTCAGGAAAGTAGGAATATGATCACCGCCGCTTCAGGCGGAACCTTTTTAGCCAAGGAAGATGATGAAGCTTGGGGATTATTAACCCAGTTAAGCAATGCTTTAAAAGTCCAAGCGGGTTCGGATAGTAGTGTTGGTGTCCAAGTTATGGGCATAGACAACGCATGGAAAAAGGAAGTTAAATCTGATATCTCCGTACTAAGCAAAAAGATGGACTTGTTGATGAAGGGAATGGGAAAGGCTACAGTAGCACAGGTATGCTGTGTCACTTGTGGAGACCCTTCTCATTCAACCGAGAATTGGCCACATATCTTCGCCAATGAAGAGTATTGACATCCGCTCGTCGTAAAGCGTTCAAAAATAATTTATAAAAACACCAATCACCTTAACTTATTGTTAGGGTAAGTGGGATCGTCTCCTCAGGGAGCATGTGGTTATCAATATTATTCTACGATGGTCGTTAACAAATAATAAAAACTAATAATCAAACTAATAGATGGAAGGAAGTGATTGAGCGAATCTTTGGAAAAATAATTATAACTTTGTTGCAAAAACTTAAAGAAAATAAAAACGCCAACGACTTCGGATTTAGGGTTTGGGTGAAATTATGGATTATCGACCTAGGGTTGCTAATAACTTAATCATTTATTATTCCGTTTAATTATCTTTATAACCTAACCACATAGACATAGTCATGACAATCACATCTATCGCAATCCGTATTTTGGGCACGAATCGTGTCATGTTCACAGTCCGTCTTAACTCCTAATCTAATGAGCTCGGCACGGCATGTAACACGGCTACGACGCGTCTTACGATAAAGATATAAATAGAAGCGAACGGAACAATATATTTAAATAATAATCACACAGAAAACTAAATAAAAAAATATCATTCGTTACAATAATAAACTAACGGAAAACATAAACACTTAGCAAACAAACAAACCCTTGAACGATAATAGTGTGATCATCAACCACAGCGTACGAAACATTGAACTTGTCAGGAACAAGTTTCGTAGTTGTTGGATTGATGGTTGAAAGATGGAGCGTAGAAGGAACCAAACCCCCAACCCTTCGCCGTTGGTTGTCGCGCAGACTACATCGTGAATCTGGGACTTTCTTCCTCTTTTCTCTTCAGTTTCTCCTCAAAATATGTGTATTTTTTCGTCTGATATGAACCCATATTTATAGGCAGCTCTTTAAAACCCTAAAAATCACGAAAATAATAATTTATGGGTTGGGCGCAGCCGTGGGCACAGGCCTGCGCCCCACCCTGCGCTTGGGTCAGCGATCGCGTATTTTGGTAGAAAAAATCATTCTGTTGAGCACTCGGTTGGGGAGCAGGGCTGCACCCCCCTCTGCGCTGGGTCTGCGCTTGCCCTGCGCTTCAATGTACGCTCCTCGCAAAAATAGTTCTGTTGAGCACTCGGTTGGGGAGCAGGGCTGCGCCCCCCACTGCGCTTGGCTTTCTATAATGGTTCTCCGATTGCGCTCAAATTTGCCAGACTTATACTTGAGAGGATTACCTACATGCGTAATGAGTTTTATCAATAGTAGAACATTCCAAGGCACAATTTACTCATTTTAACTCCTTTTAAGCTTTGATCATTCAATTGATAAATAACAATTATATGTAGCATTATACCAAGATTTAATACATAAAATAATTTCATTTAAACACATTAAAGGTGGTATAAAATGATCCGATCAAACACCCCCAACTTAAACCTTGATCGTCCCGCGCAAGAAAACTAAATCAGACTTTAATGTTCAAGATTTCATTTACCAGGCATATGATAAATCAGTGACTCTCTAATTAATTTATCAAATTAGTAACAGCCTTCATACTAAACATCCATGCGTGATCATAACTAAAAATCTATTTCTGTTACACTTTGTTAAAACCACTATCAACACTTTACCTCCCAAACATTCCTCACCATAAATCACCTATTTTTGCTCAAGGTTACATGCATGCAATTTTACCGGTTTTGACTTATACTGAACTCACTTATCATTTGATAATTTCTCTCTTAAAATTTTTTTTAGCACACTCATGAGTTATTTTATTAAGGGTTTGAACATGACTTTCTAACGAGTCCATGTAACGGAAAATTGGTCAACCGCTCCCAAACCAGTTGGCTTTAGGGGGTTAGGTATAGAATACCCCTCAGACTTCTTTTCCGAACTCGTTAGGCCACCCTTTACAATTTAAGCACCTACGTCTCACGGGTTTACTTGCAACACTCCCCCTTATTGCTTAGGTGTATAGATGTCTTTTGAAATGTTGGTTTTGATAAAGTGTTTTATTCTTTAAAACCACACACAAGTGTAACATACTCAAATTCTTTTATTAATCTCATGCATGCACATTCATTATGACTCTTTTTAATAATTTACAAACTAACTCGATCGTCACCGATATCATTTGGTATTAATCTATTTGCTAACTAGAATCATCATTTTTAAGTTACTTGCTCAAATCAAAATAAATTAGGGAGATAAGATCAGTACATTTCTACTTTTAATTGGTTAATCAAAACACTATTATTCAAGGGTGAACACACAAATGCAAAATAAAAACTAAAAGCTAAAAATTATGAGAAACTAAACTAACTTAAATGCACGAACACTCACACACTACTATTAAAACAAAATAAAAGGAACGGAAGAACCTGATCATTGAATGCAAAATCAAAGGGTTGATCGCCTTCTATCTTCCGCAATGTAATCATCCACTCATATAACCACATCTCCTTGCAAGTCAATCCTCCTCTTCAACTTTGGACTATATTGTCCCAATAGCAATATAGATTAGACTGAGATTCAAGTGGATGAGCGTACAAATAATGTAAAACCATGCCTAAAAAAATTGAACGTAATTATTTTCATGACGTAGTTAAATAAATAGTGAGATAGTCGTTTTGAAGCCGCAGTTGGGGTTGAATAACATCCCCAACTTAATTATCTACCAATTATCGTTATGTTATTTAAAAGTCATGAGAATACTATTAATTAAATTGAAAAATTATAATGATGCAAGCTAATTAAATGCAATAAACTAGAATGCATACGAGCGATTAATATCATGATCTAATTAAAAGGTGAGTTAAATCATTTTTAGCATTAGTAATTAGGGTGAGGGCAAACCTCCCCAACTTAATTCCCTACTGCACCTATATTTTCTTTTAAATCACACATGATATGCATCTGAGAACTATAAACTATAATGCAATAAAATAAAAATAATTAGAACCTTAAACTAAATAAACATAAATATACACTAAACCTCACTTTCGTAGGGATCATGATTGTACTTAGCATGTGCAACAAGCCTTTAAACCCCCCGGTTGCCCGGATGGACGAGTTATAGTCTCGTGAGGGTTTCTATTGAACACGCCCACAAAGTTCATTGGGTTTCCTCCCAAGAAGCGCTAAGTTTTACGTCTTCAGCCAGACGGTACCTCTTCAAGGTGGTTTGTCACCTTGTCCACAAACATTACCCGGATACTTGATTGGTTTTTCCCTTCGTGCGATTCGTACTCCATACGTACCTGAAACATCATGAAAAATAAATAGCATTGAATTAGAGCTAGTTTCAGGGATTAAACCTTTCAAATAATAATTGAAATAAGGGAGTTCGAAATATGGAGTTGTCTCCGTTGATGGTTGTAGCAGTGAATCATCTTTATTAACAACTTCACTTTCGAATCTCTCTTCCTCGTTAAAATTCAACAACTCTGAGGACGTTTCTGGATGGAAATCTTGATGCTCGAATCCTCGCTCATCATCAAAGTAGTCATCCGGCTCTATGTACATTTCCCTTTCCGCTTCTTGTTTTAAAAAGAGATCGGTGATTTTCCCCCATGTGTTCACGAGATACTGGAGATGCTTGGTGTTTGCCTCCATAAATGTCATGCATTCCCTCATGGATGTCATAACATTCTCTTGATAACACCGATTTTCATCATATAATCGCTGCTGAGATGGATAAAAATCATTATAATAATACTTACCGGAATCCGGATGGCGTTCCCATGGATTGTACGAATCACGATTCGAGTAGTAAGACTCATGATTATCATAATTTGAATAATATTGATCATTATAATCCGAGTAATTATGTTTGGATGGATAATAGTCATAATTAAATGAAGATTCCATTCCAAATAATTAAACAAAAAAAAACTATGTAAAACTAAATAAAAATTAAACAAAATAAAATAAAATAAAATAAACCAAAGTAAACCTAAACAACTATCGTAAAACAAAACTAATAAGCGCACTAGCTCCCCGGCAACGGCGCACTTTTGACATCCGCTCGTCGTAAAGCGTTCAAAAATAATTTATAAAAACACCAATCACCTTAACTTATTGCTATGGTAAGTGGGATCGTCTCCTCAGGGAGCATGTGGTTATCAATATTATTCTACGATGGTCGTTAACAAATAACAAAAACTAATAATCAAACTAATAGATGGAAGGAAGTGATTGAGTGAATCTTTGGAAAAATAATTATAACTTTGTTACGAAAACTTATAGAAAATAAAAACGCCAACGACTTCGGATTTAGGGTTTGGGTGAAATTATGGATTATCGACCTAGGGTTGCTAATAACTTAATCATTTATTATTCCGTTTAATTATCTTTATAACCTAACCACATAGACATAGTCATGACAATCACATCTATCGCAATCCGTATTTTGGGCACGAATCGTGTCATGTTCAAAGTCCGTCTTAACTCCTAATCTAATGAGCTCGGCACGGCATGTAACACGGCTACGACGCGTCTTACGATAAAAATATAAATAGAAGCGAACGGAACAATATATTTAAATAATAATCACACTGAAAACTAAATAAAAAAATATCATTCGTTACAATAATAAACTAACGGAAAACATAAACACTTAGCTAACAAACAAACCCTTGAATGATAATAGTGTGATCATCAACCACCGCGTACGAAACATTGAACTTGTCAGGAACAAGTTTCGTAGTTGTTGGATTGATGGTTGAAAGATGGAGCGTAGAAGGAACCAAACCCCCAACCCTTCACCGTTGGTTGTCGCGCAGACTACATCGTGAATCTGGGACTTTCTTCCTCTTTTCTCTTCAGTTTCTCCTCAAAATATGTGTATTTTTTCATCTGATATGAACCCATATTTATAGGCAGCTCTTTAAAACCCTAAAAATCACGAAAATAATATTTTATGGGTTGGGCGCAGGCCTGCGCCCCACCCTGTGCTTGGGTCAGCGATCGCGTATTTTGGTAGAAAAAATCATTATGTTGAGCACTCGGTTGGGGAGCAGGGCTGCGCCCCCCTCTGCGCTGGGTCTGCGCTTGCCCTGCGCTTCAATGTACGCTCCTCGCAAAAATAGTTCTGTTGAGCACTCGGTTGGGGAGCAGAGCTGCGCCCCCCCACTGCGTTTGGCTTTCTATATTGGTTCTCCGATTGCGCTCAAATTTTCCAGACTTATACTTGAGAGGATTACCTACATGCGTAATGAGTTTTATCAATAGTAGAACATTCCAAGGCACAATTTACTCATTTTAACTCCTTTTAAGCTTTGATCATTCAATTGATAAATAACAATTAAATGTAGCATTATACCAAGATTTAATACATAAAATAATATCATTTAAACACATTAAAGGTGGTATAAAATGATCTGATCAAGTATGTGAATGAAGCTTTTGGCTTTCGACAACGAAGAGAACGGGAGAACCCATACTTATAAACCTACAATCTGGGATGGAGTAAACACCCGAACTTTAGTTGGAGGGATAATCAAGACAATGATGTTCCCCCGAAACAAAGATATGAGCAGCCTCGTCAACAAAACCGAGACTTTCAATATGGATCGACTTCATCTATGAAGGATGATCGGTACTATAAACGCCAAGACCCTAAAGAAGAGCATGAATCACAACCAGTGTCGGGGAACTCAAAAGAATTTTCTGAATTTATGGAATTCATGAAACAACAAACCATGGTTCAAGCGAAAACTATGGAGATGCTCGGAAGGCAAATGGGACAAATTGCAGAGTCCTTAACTAAACGAGAAGAAGGGAAGCTTCCAAGCAACACCACGATTAACCCATCACACCACCATGGCAAGGAAAAGAAATACAAAGTCAATGAAGTGAATGAAGTAAATAAAGTCACTACCCTTAGGAGTGGGAAGGAACTAGATAATAAGATAGAAATGCCTAAGGAAAGTGAAGCAGACGATGAGGTAGAAATTGCCTATGAAGAAGAACCACCTAGATCGGAGTCAAAGGTAGAAACAAAAATTAAGAAAGTAACCTTTAAGGAAGTAGAAGCAAAGAAACCAGTCGAGACTAAAGTTGGGGAAGGCAATTCCAATACTGAAAATGCTACTTACCCAACGACCTTAGAAAATCCGGCATCATTTCCTTATGGTAAGAAAGGACCTAAAAATGAAGAATTATGGGACATTTTTAATCAATTAAAATTAACATTCCTTTAATCAAAGCTATTCAACAAGTCCATTCTTACGCTAAATTCTTAAAAGACCTTTGTACTCAGAAACAAAAATTTAAAATAACTCTTCCAAAGCAAATCAACCTCACTGAACACGTCAGTGCAGTTATCACTAGCTCACTGTGTGAAGACCACCCCTTACGGCGCAGTTCTCACGAGTCTAGGTCCCACATCATGCAATACGATATCAATCAAACTAAGATAGAGTAATTAAGTGCGGAATATTAAATTACAGTACAAATTATTAGGATTTAAGTTTAATACAGATTACCGATTTTAAATTAAACTTATAAAGGGCACAAGTCTAATCTAATTCATGTCATCATGTTATCAAGATAAATCTACCCAGAACGCCACAATATCATCATCCAATCTGTACCAAAATGTTTTGCTGAGTAGTGGTCTATGAAAACTTCACTCGATTCTTGTATGACCTAAGTACTAGGTCCGGCAGGTGACTTTCCTTTGTCTTTTCCTGTAAAATGTTAATGTAGCAACCGTAAGCAATGCTTAATGAGTAAATAGATTTTCAAATTAAACATGCATTGTCAAGCGGATCATCATAAGTCTAGCGTGATATGTCAAGGCTGCCGCTACAGCCACTCATGATTGAGACATAGAAGTCATAGAGTCGGATGATGCTCAAGCCACGCTCACGCTTAAATCGTGGGGATCAGCCACATACTGGGCTAGCTACCAGTAAATCAACGTGGCGGAACATCGGAGGTCATTACCAATTCAATAGAACTGGTGAAATAGCCAGGTCTAGAACAATAGACCAAAAAAGCTAGTCAAGCTGAATCAAATGTCAAATATATATGCAATAATGAAGCATACGTAATCAAGTCATTATAGCAATAATTTCAAAGCAATGTCAGAAATGAATTGTAAAAGTAATGTCATATGAAGTGATAAGTCAAATAGCTATCATGATCTGCTGGGCAACACCTATCCATGGTGTGCACAGGTCACAATCTAGCTGATAAATGAATGTCAAATTAATCTAACATCAACAATATGTCTCAACCGGAAATTCAAGCATGTTAAATCTAAATATCTATAACTCACAGTGTTGGGTCTTTATCAAACAGATGTAAAATCTGCCACCTGAGTTATCTCAGAATTTTATCTCAATCTGTTCTCTGTCAAATCAAATCTTTGACCCACTTTATAAATCTTTAAATCTTTGTTCAGAATTTCACTGAACCTGTCCAGAATTATCATAACAATCTTTTGTCAATATCAACATCTTTTATCTTTAAAATCTTTATTTTATCTGATTCTGATAACTTGTTTATTCATAAATCATCTTTCATTAATATTCTTTGTTTCATAAATTCTCAAAGGTCAATATATATATATATATATATATATATATATATATACTCATTTTGCTAATTATCTTGTTAATTTATAAGTGTTTTATTCAATATATTCAAATTTAAGGAGTGAGTTCCGAATTTATATATTAAATTCGAGTATGAGAATAAATTCAAATGCATTAAGTTCTAATATGTGGTTAGAGTCTAATGAGGAAGTTAAATTCGAAGGATACATTTCGAATATATGATAGGTTCGAATATATATATTAAATTAGAATATATATACTAAATTTTGAAGACATTAAATTCGAACCCCCGTATAACTAAATTCGAAGGTGCATGTCAAATTTGGATTCCAAACTAATTTCTACAACATTAAAGTTGAAATGGAGCATTAAATTCGAAGACCTTACTTTGAGGATAAAATCGAATATATATACTAAATTCGAGATCTTGACTAAATTCGAGTCAAATTCGAATTTAATGTTCAAACTCCAAGCTTCATTCAATTTTAATAAATTCGAGCCATACATATTCGAATTTAATGGACAATTTCGAACATATATTCGGATTTAGCTACAAAAATCGAGTTTATTCATGCATTTTCGAGTTTGTTCTTGGCATCTCGAATTTGTTCATAATTTATAGCTTTAAATCATGAACTTCTAAGGCATAAATCACAAATATGATAAATATTAAGCCTAAGTTCGTTTATATTATACTTATTCTAGTTAAAATTCAAGTTAAATTAGCATTATTCACACAAAATTATTCAAATTCGAATTTATTCTTTAAAACCGAAACAAAGAAATCAGAACAGCAACGATTTTTACCTCAAATTCGTACGAAATCGAATATGTGACAGTAGATTCATGTAGTATTCTCCGAGATCTTTCCAACGATATATAAAAGTCAAGAATCGGCCGGTCGATTTGGAAGTAAATCTAGAGAGAAGTAGAGACAGAGTAGAGAGAGAGTGTGATTTGGATAAATGACCTTTAACCACGTTTATATACTTCATTTAGTTATATTTGCTACTTAACCCACTTTTATTTTTGTATCTTATATCTCTTTTATTTATTTATCTTTAATATTTATTAAATCATAATATTTAAATATTTATATAATTCAATTAATATTTCATAACTTGATTAAATTATAAATCAAATAATGTAATAGTATTACATTATCAGTTCGAAAATACTGAATTTACGACTGGGTCAAATGTTAGGTTGTTACAGAATGGGCTCCACCACGCACAAACATCGTCCCCGAAGTTAGCTATGTTCGAACAGACTAGGATAAGTTGCTTTCATGACACCTTCAGATTCCCAAGACTGATGCGAACCTTTGTGGTGTTTCCACTGGACGAGCACCATCTGTATTTCTTTATTCCGAAGCTTAATGGTCTTCGAGTCCAGAATACGTTTTGGCTCTTCAACCACTCTAAGCTTCTCATCAATTTGCAAGTTAACATGTGGTATTTGAACTTCTCTTTCGTCTGCTAAGCTCTTTATCAGATGACTAACATGGAATACAGGATCTATTCCAGGTAAGTCCGCTGGCAGTTCAAGACGATAAGATTGGTTTCCTATATTTTCCATAATCTTGAACGGACCGATAAATCTCGGAGCTAGCTTGTTTCGGTTTATGAATCTTACCACATTGTTCATTGGAGATACTTTCAGCATCACCTAATCGTTAACTGCAAAGCTTATTGATCTGTGTCGATTATCATAGTATGACTTCTGCCTTCTTTGAGCTTCGAGAATATTCCTTCTGACAAGTTGAATCTTCTCATGAGTCAACTGTAGAAGGGCAGGTCCTGCTATTGGCGATTCACCTGTTTCGCGCCAACAGGTGGGAGTTCTGCATTTTCTTCCATATAAAGCTTCAAAAGGAGCCATCTTGATCGTGGAATGATAAATGTTATTATATGAGAATTCGACCAGAGGCAAGTGGTCATCCCAATTACCACCCAGATCAAGAACACAGGCACGAAGCATATCTTCGAGAGTTAAGATAGTACGCTCACTCTGGCCATCTGCTTTAGGATGATAAGCAGTACTCATAGAGATCCGAGTACCCATCCCGTCTTGTAGAGCTTGCCAGAATCTAGATGTGAAAAGACTATCACGATCAGATACGATAGATTTCGGAGATTCTGTGATGTATATCTGTGCCAATCTATCAAGAGAATACGTCTCTTTCATCGGTATGGAGTGAGCTGACATTGTTAATCGGTCCACGACTACCCAGATCGAGTCGTGCTGTCTCTTGGTTTTCGGCAACTTCGTGATGAAGTCCATTGTTATATGCTCCCACGTCCATTCAGGAACTGGCAGTGGTTGCATATCCCCGAAGGGTTTCTGGTGTTCTGCCTTAACCATTTGACATACTCTACAGCTTTCAACATAATGACCGATGTCTTTCTTCATTCCTGGCCACCAGTAATCAGCTTTCAAATCGAAGTACACCTTTGAGCTGCCAGGATGAATAGATAATTTGGACTTGTGAGCTTCGGATAGAAGAGTGTTGCAGATTGAACCATATTTAGGAATCCAGATTCGGTTTCCCTGGAGGCAGTGAAATCCCAAATGGTTCAGAGATAAGAATTGAAGTTGCCCTTTAAGATTTTCAGAACCGATATTCCCTTCTTTCAACGCTTAAGCTTGAGCTGATCTGATGTCTTCAGTGAGATCGGAAGAGAATACAACAGGAGTCAGGGCATAGCAACACTTTTCTGGATACACCTTTCTACTCAAAGCATCCGCGACCACATTAGCTTTGCCGGGATGATATAGGATCTCGCAATCATAGTCCTTGATAAGCTCCAAGGACCGACGTTGTTTCATATTCAGATCCTTTTGAGTAAAGAGACGTTTGAGACTCTTATGATCGGTGTAAAGCTGACACCGAGTCCCATAAAGGTAATGCCGCCAGATTTTCAGTGCAAAGGTAACGGCAGCCAACTCAAGATCATGAGTTGGTGCACTTTTCTCGTAGTCTTTCAATTGCCTTGAAGCGTAGGCAATTACTTTCCCCCTTTGCATCAGAACACATCCTAAGCCAGTACCAGATGCGTCGCTGCAAACGACAAAATCATCGTTGCCCTTTGGTAAGGCTAAGATCGGCGCTTGAATTAACTTTTGTTTCAAAGTTTCAAATGCCTCATGCTATTTATCTGCCCATGCGAAAGGTGTATTCTTTCGTGTTAGCATCGTAAGTGGCACACCAATCTTTGAGAAGTCCTTTATGAATCGCTGATAATAACCGGCCAATCCAAGGAAACTTCTAATCTCAGAGGCATTGCGAGGCATTTGCCATTTTTGAACGGCCTCGACTTTAGAAGGATCAACTGAAATTCCTTCGCCAGATATGACATGGCCAAGGAATTGAATCTAGAAAGAAATCAGAGTGAAATTTCAAGTTTTGTTTCAATCAAAGAACGCTTAGGAATGACTCAAGACAATATAAAGTTGTACCTGTCTGAGCCAGAATTCGCACTTAGAGAAATTTGCATAGAGTCTTTCTTTTCTCAGCAACTCTAGCAATTGTCGCAGATGAATAGAATGGTCAGCCTCCGTTTTGGAGTAAATCAGAATATCGTCTATAAATACGATAACTGACTTATCCAGCATCGGTTTGCACACGCGATTCATGAGATCCATGAACGCCGCTGGTGCATTTGTTAGGCCGAACGGCATCACGAGAAATTCGTAATGACCGTATCTTGTTCAGAAGGCTGTCTTTGGAATATCCTCGTCTTTAACCTTCAGCTGATGATACCCAGAATGAAGATCAATCTTGGAGAAATAACTTGCTCCTTGCAGCTGATCGAATAGATCATCAATCCTGGGCAGATGATATTTATTCTTTATGGTGACTTTGTTCAACTCCCGATAATCGATGCACATTCGAAAAGTTCTGTCTTTCTTCTTAACGAATAAGACAGGTGCACCCCATGGAGATGAACTTGGTCGGATAAATCCCTTTTCTAACAGCTATTGCAATTGTTTTGACATTTCCTGCATTTCTGCAGGTGCAAGTCTGTAAGGAGCTTTGGCAATTGGAGCCGCACCAGGAACTAAGTCAATGCCGAATTCGACTTGACGTTCTAGTGGCACTCCAGAAATATCGTCAGGAAACACGTCTGGAAACTCACAGACGATTGGAATATCAGATAAGGATTTCTTTTGGGCTTCACAGTTAGATTCAGATGAGACATAGCATGGATACGATTCGTGACCTTTAGAAAGATATTTATGAGCTTTTTCAACTCAAATGAAGCAGTGAGCACCTTTTCGCTTTTCGCCTTTGATTTCCAATACTCGGCCGTCTGAAGACTTAATTCAGATGATGCGCCGATTGCAGACGATCGTAGCCTCGTTATTCATTAGCCAGTCCATGCCGATAATGTCGTCGAACTCTTTCAACGGAATAGGAACGAGATCAAGGTTGAATACGATGTTATCGACGAGTAAAGTGCAGTTTTGGTATACAGAATCAGCCATAACGTAACTGTAACTGGCTGTCTCAATGTCAAGTACTACGGGAAGCTTCGATGGAGATTTGTATAATCTTTTTGCGAAAGAAGTCGATATAAAAGAACGACTAGCTCCAGAATCAAATTATACGCGAGCAGGGATTGAGTTAAGCAGGATCGTACCGGTAACTACGTCAGGTGTTTCTTTTGCTTCCTCGACTGTTATTTGAAAAGCTCGAGTCCTTGCGGTCAGAGTAGCAGCTGAATTCTTCATCATAGATCCTCCAGCTGACGACTGTGACTGTCCTCGTTGCCCGCTGCGACACTGATACATGAAGTGTCCTCTTTTCCTACATTTCGCACATCCGCGTCCTTGCTGTGGGCACTCTTCACTGCTGTGACCAATTCTGTTGCAAGCAGAGCATGTGACGTCATCTGGATTGCACAATCCCATATGTGATTTTCTGCATCTCTTGCAGAATCGTGGCTCATTCGTTAAAGAGTAGGCTTGCGCTTTCGGTTGGGATTGTTGAGATTGCTGGGTCTGAGATTTGTTTGGTCTGAAGAATCTGCCGAATCTCTGTTTCTTTGGAGGAGATGGACATGTCGGTTTTGCTGATGGATCATAGAGCTGATCGCCATACACTAGGTATCCTCTCTCGATCTGTCTAGCTGCTTAAACCATTTCTATGTAACTCTTGTATTTTATCGCGCTCATCGGATGTCGGTATCTCGGGTTGAGCCCTCCACGGAATCTATTCATCTTCCTTTCCTCAGTAGCTACTTGATATGAGGAGTAACCGCAAAGCCGAGAGAATTCGTGCTCGTATTCATCAACAGTCTTTGTTCCCTGAGTCAGCTGCATCAATTGGACTTCCATCTTATCTTGTTGGTCGATCCGGCAATACTTCGCGTTAAACATATCTAGGAATTGATTCCACACTAAAGTCTGTATCACCTCTTCTCCATATATGCTCCTCTGAGTCTTCCACCAAGCACGGGCAGCTCCAACAAATAACGCAGACGCATAACTCACCTTTTTCGATTCTAAGCAATCAGAAATTCTGAAAATTTCTTCGGTATGGCTGATCCAATCCATCGCCTGAATTGGATTTACTGTACCTTCAAAGTTAAGGGCACCTCCGCTTTAAAATCTTTAAATTTACAGCCTTTCGGCTGTTCAATTTGAGTTTTAGGGATAGAGTTATCAGAATCAGAGTCATTATTCTGGACTTGCTTTTCTTTTCTCTTATTCTTTTTATCATCTCGTCTTTTAGCTTCGGCTCATCTCTGGCCTGAAACTGTTTTTGCATTATCTTATTGTTCAGAACGTTGGGCTAATAACTGTTGCATCATTTCAAACATTTGTTGTGGGGTCATGTTGTTTGGTATGTCACCTGATCCTGATCCTGATCCTGACATCTTAGCTGAAAATTAAAACCATTTAACTATCAGTTTATAGACTTAGATCTATGTACCCTTTTTCCTATCCTAATAGTCTGTACATCGTATCTCAGTTCAAACCACCTAAATGATTGATACATATGTATTGCTTCAGTTTGAGACCAAGTATACTCACGTAATACTTGATTCACTCAAACTATGGGCTTTGATACCATCCTGTGAAGACCACCCCTTACGGGGCAGTTCTCACGAGTCTAGGTCCCACATCATGCAATACGATATCAATCAACCTAAGATAGAGTAATTAAGTGAGGAATATTAAATTACAGTACAAATTATTAGGATTTAAGTTTAATACAGAATACCGATTTTAAATTAAACTTATAAAGGGCACTAGTCTAATCTAATTCATGTCATCATGTTATCAAGATAAATCTACCCAGAACACCACAATATCAGCATCCAATCTGTACCAAAATGGTTTGCTGAGTAGAGGTCTATGAAAACATCACTTGATTCTTGTATTACCTAAGTACTAGGTCCGGCAGGTGACTTTCCTTTGTCTTTTCCTGTAAAATGTTAATGTAGCAACCGTAAACAATGCTTAGTGAGTAAATAGATTTTCAAATTAAACATGCATTGTCAAGCGGATCATCATAAGTCTAGCGTGATATGTCAAGGCTGCTGCTACAGCCACTCATGATTGAGATGTAGAGGTCATAGAGTCGGATGATGCTCAAGCCACGCTCACGCTTAAATCGTGGGGATCAGCCACATACTGGGCTAGCTACCAGTAAATCAACGTGGCGGAACATCGGAGGTCATTACCAATTCAATAGAACTCGTGAAATAGCCAGGTCTAGAACAATAGACCAACAAGGCTAGTCAAGCTGAATCAAATGTCAAATATATATGCAATAATGAAGCATACGTAATCAAGTCATGATAGCAATAATTTCAAAGCAATGTCAGAAATGAATTGTAAAAGTAATGTCATATGAAGTGATAAGTCAAATAGCTATCATGATCTACTGGGCAACACCCATCCATGGTGTGCACAGGTGATAATCCATCCGATAAATGAATGTTAAATTAATCTAGCATCAACAATATGTCTCAACCGGAAATTCAAGCATGTTAAATCTGAATATATATAACTCACAGTGTTGGGTCTTTATCAAACAGATGTAAAATATGCCACCTGAGTTATCTCAGGATTTTATCTCAATCTGTTCTCTGTCAAATAAAATCTTTGACCCACTTTATAAATCTTTAAATCTTTGTTCAAAATTTCACTGAACCTGTCCAGAATTATCATAACAATCTTTTGTCAATATCAACATCTTTTATCTTTAAAATCTTTATTTTATCTGATTCTGATAACTTGTTTATTCATAAATCATCTTTCATTAATATTCTTTGTTTCATAAATTCTCAAAGGTCAATATATATATATATATATATATATATATATATATATATATATATATATATATATATATATATATATATATATATATATACTCATTTTGCTAATTATCTTGTTAATTTATAAGTGTTTTATTCAATATATTCGAATTTAAGGAGTGAGTTTCGAATTTATATATTAAATTCGAGTATGAGAATAAATTCAAATGCATTAAGTTCTAATATGTGGTTAAAGTCTAATGAGGAAGTTAAATTCGAAGGATACATTTCGAATATATGATAGGTTCGAATATATATATTAAATTAGAATATATATACTAAATTTTGAAGACATTAAATTCGAAGCCCCATATAACTAAATTCGAAGGTGCATGTCAAATTTGAATTCCAAACTAATTTCTAGAACATTAAAGTCGAAATGGAGCATTAAATTCGAAGACCTTACTTTGAGGATAAAATCGAATATATATACTAAATTCGAGATCTTGACTAAATTCGAGTCAAATTTGAATTTAATGTTCAAACTCCAAGCTTCATTCGATTTTAATAAATTCGAGCCATACGTATTCGAATTTAATGGACAATTTTGAACATATATTCGAATTTAGCTACAAAAATCGAGTTTGTTCATGCATTTTCGAGTTTGTTCTTGGCATCTCGAATTTGTTCATAATTTATAGCTTTAAACATGAACTTCTAAGGCATAAATCACAAATACGATAAATATTAAGCCTAGGTTCGTTTATATTATACTTATTCTAGTTAAAATTCAAGTTAAATTAGCATTATTCACACAAAATTATTCAAATTCGAATTTATTCTTTAAAACCGAAACAAAGAAATCAGAACAACAACGATTTTTACCTCAAATTCGTACGAAATCGAATATGTGACAGCAGATTCGTGTAGTATTCTCCGAGAATCTTCCAACGGTATATAAAACTCAAGAATCGGCAAGTCGATTTGGAAGTAAATCTAGAGAGAAGTAGAGAGAGAGTAGAGAGAGAGAGAGAGTCTGATTTGGATAAATGACCTTTAAACACGTTTATATACTTCATTTAGTTATATTTGCTACTTAACCCACTTTTATTTTTGTATCTTATATCTCTTTTATTTAATTATCTTTAGTATTTATTAAATCATAATCTTTAAATATTTATATAATTCAATTAATATTTCATAACTTGATTAAATTATAAATCAAATAATGTAATAATATTACATTATCGGTTCGAAAATACTGAATTTACGACTGGGTCAAAAGTTAGGTTGTTACACACTGCCGCCTAAATTAAAAGATCCAGGATCACCCTTGATCCCGGTAACTATCGGCGATATCCAAATTAAAAGGGCACTTCTAGACTTAGGGGCAAGTGTAAACATCTTACCTGGTAATTTATTTGACCAACATGATCTAGGCACCCTACAGACAACAGATGTCATCCTACAATTAGCGGATAGGTCCACCAAAGTACCACGGGGGATGTTATCTGATGTAATTGTTAAGGTCGAAGACTTCTATTATCGAGTAGATTTCTTAGTGTTGGACTCAGACAGTGCTTACAAAGAAAGCCAACCGGCATTCATATTAGGACGTCCCTTCTTTGCCACAATCAATGCTCAGATCAATTGCAGGACAGGTGCCTTAGACATAGCATTCGGAAATCGCAAACTCCGACTCAATGTCTTTAATAATGTACCTAATGCACCATTGGATTCAGAGTGCCACATGATCGATTTAGTTGATGATTTAATACAACAACAATTATCAACAATAACATGTAATGATCCAGTGGAGCTGCTTCTGTATTATAATGAGCATAAGTTAGACAACATGCCTGAAGCTAAGGAGTTCGAACTTGAACGTGTTCAGTCAGTGGATTCTACTCAACCACCATGGACACATAAGATCGAGAAACTTCCTACTGATCTTCCACCATCAGCAAAACCATCTTTAGGGCAACCACCCAAGTTAGAGTTTTAACCCCTTCCATCTCATCTCAAATATGATTTTCTTGGCCCTGAGAGTACATTGCACGTAATCATCGCAACAGATCTCACTGCTGCACAAGAAAAGGCCTTATTAGAAGTTTTATCGAGATATAGAATCGGTAGGATGGATTATAGCATACCTTAAGGGGATTAGCCCAACACTGTGTATGCATAGGATTATAACCGATCCGACAGCTAAGCCAAGCAGATATGCTCAGAGAAGGCTAAATCCTAACCTTAGAGAGGTAGTGAAGAAGGAAGTACTAAAATGGCTAGATGCTGGAATTATCTACCGATATCAGATAGCCAATGGGTTAGTCCCACACAGACGGTTCCAAAGAAATCTGGAATCACTGTTGTCGATACTCCTGAAGGAGAAAAGATTGCAACTCGCCCTGTAACGGGGTGGAGAGTATGTATCGACTACAGAAAGCTAAATACCGCAACCTCTAAGGACTATTTTCCTTTACCATTCATCGACCAAATAGTAGAGAAATTAGCAGGGCAAAAATACTATTGCTTCTTAAATGGCTAATCGGGGTATAACCAAATCCCGATACACCAAGAAGATCAAGATAAGACGACCTTTACGTGTCCGTATGGCACATTCGCCTACCGAAAAATGCCATTTGGATTATGTAACGCTCCGGCCACATTCCAGCGATGTATGATGTCTATATTTTCAGACATGGTCGGAGGGTCTCTTGAAATCTTCATGGACGACTTTTCTATATTTGATAAGTCATTCGAAGGGTGTCTCTCTCATCTAGAAAAAGTTCTCAAGCGGTGTACTGAAACCAATTTGGTGCTAAGCTGGGAAAAGAGTCATTTCATGGTTAAAGAGGGAGTAGTCCCAGGACATATAGTTTCTGAAACGGGAATTTAGGTTGATCGAGCTAAAATACAAATAATTTCATCGTTACCACCGCCTACTAATATTAAGGGAATTTGTTCATTCTTAGGACATGCAGGTTTCTATAGGAGGATTATAAAAGACTTTAGTGCCATAACCAAACCTCTATGTAACCTTCTGCTTAAAGACGCACCATTTAACTTTGATAAAGGATGTATAGAGGCGTTTGATACATTAAAAGTTAAGCTCACGGAGGCACCACATCTGCAATCATCTGATTGGTCTCAGCCCTTTGAGATCATGTGCGACGCAAATGATCCCGCAGTAGGTGCCGTCCTCGGTCAAAGAGTGGATAAAAAGAATGTGGTAATATACTATGCAAGCAAAACATTCTCTGAAGCTCAAATTAATTACACAACAACTGAAAAAGAATTGCTTGCAGTAGTGTATGCACTAGATAAGTTTAGATCTTATGTCTGGGGAGCTAAGGTAATTGTGTATTCTGATCACAGTGCCTTGCGACATCTCTTGGCTATGAAAGACGCTAAACCACGGCTAATTCGTTGGATATTACTACTACAAGAATTTGATTTAGAAATTCGAGACAAAAAGGGCTCAGAAAATGTAGTAGCAGACCATGTATCGAGATTGCCAGCAATCACCACTGATATGCTGGATTCCATTCGGGATAACTTCCCAGATAAACAATTATTGTTTATCGCAAAAGTGCCTTGGTTTGCTAATTTAGTGAACTACTTTGTCACAGGGAAAATCCCAGGCCACTGGAATTCACATCAAAGAAAGTATTTCTTCTCCCAAACTAAACAATACATTTGGGAGAGCTGGAATTATTCAAAATAGGAGTAGATCAGATTATCCGGCGATGTGTGCATGACAATGAACATTACGACATTCTAAATCACTGTCATTCGTATGCATGTGGAGGTCACTTTAGTGCTAAAAAGACAAGCCATCGAATCTTACAAAGTGGATTCTTTTGGCCGACTATCTTTAAGGACTCATATGAGTTTGTTAAGTCGTGCTTACGATGTAAGGTCTAGCACTACACAGATCTATCTAGACGCGACACCGTCAACGAGTGCAAAATCCTCGTTAACGGCTTGACGGATACAACTCTCACACGGAACACGGAGACTATCACAACGCTGTACGAACGACGACAAACGCACCTACGAGATGATTCTCTCCGAAATAACACTCACAGTACTTAGAAACTCGAGATCGCCCTTTTGCTGAATCTCACACGAATTCTGCAAAAGTCTCCTAATGATTCGAGTTAATCCCTAATTATAGAGGCTCATTCGAGTTTGTCATGGGCCAAACTCGAATCAGGCCCAAGGCCCATTCGAGTTTGTCCCCTTGACAATCTCGAATCTGCCTTATAGGATACATTCGAATTTACTACAAATTCGAATTTCATCAAATGACAAATTCGAATTTATCTAAATTTGAATTTCACATATTAAACTTATATTTGAACTTATGTTTTAACTTATGTTTGAATTTATCTTTGAACTTTATGTTTGAACTTTTTGTAATACATTACATCAAGTTCAAACATACAATCAATAACTATCAAGCATATATAAACACATATATCAAACCATCGTTAATACCCAATACTTTGTGATATTACTTGAACCAAAATGCTAGTACACTTAGACTGCTATCGTCACACAGGGTGTACCAAAAGACTCCCCCTTGACGATAGCTTCTAACTAACTATTTATATTTTGATTAAGTACTAGAAATATATATACTACTACCCGCATATAAAACTGCATCTATACATACTTTCTCTACCTTCTGGAACTTCCTAGCATCAGATCTCCAACCTTCATGAAAGAAGATAGGCTGATCATTCAGCTTCTGTAGGTCGTCCTTCGATAGATTTTATCAAATGCAGTGAATCATATACATTCAAAATGACCTTCTCGTCTTGATCCTCTATGATGGCTTCAGCAGTTTCCTTATCCACGTACCACCACTTCATGTTGCTCAAAACATCCTGTGGCATCGTCTTCATTGGAACTCTCTTCAAACATCTTACAGGCTTGTATACCATTCTAGCCCATGGTCTGCCTATATGAGGATCTATTCTTGATGCGTCCTCGACTCTCTTCCCAGTTTTTGGCTTGAGCCTTTCAAATTTCCCTGACCGACCCTCTTTCCTAATAATTCTCGCAATTACTTCAGCATAAGGGTCGTCACCAATATTTATCAGCTCTTTCCATGCCAATTCTTTCACTTCAACCTTCGGCAAAGTATTGAAAACTTTAAGCGTTCGCCTTAGGTATTGTAGACCATCTCTCCTTTTTAATAAGAACAGCTGCAGTTCTCGGTCAAAGAACCAGCTTATAATGCCTCCAGAGAGATTTTCTGCACCGGGAACCCTCATCTTCTTCTTCATTTTCGGCTTTTCCTTCTTTTGTTCCTTCTTGAACCATAGATTCAGTAAGTCGGCCCTGGAAGGCTCCTTTTCTACTCTTTCAAATTCAGAATCTTCGACCGAGGCTATCTTGATCTCGTCTATATCAATCACATTGTGATTATTGCGCACATACAACTCCGTGATAGGTTGTGAATTTATGATCACCTCGTTGACATTATCGTCCTCGTCTTCTATAACTTCATCGTCAGATTGCCAATCAACAATATCCTCGGGCATAAACTCTCCTTCTTCTAACTCTTCCATTTCGTCTTCAAAATCAAAACAAAAGTCTAGAGGGTCTTCATTGATATCCATTAATGCTTCAATCATTTCATGTATCTCAGACTCTGTGACTTTTGAGGAACTAGCCTCACCTCCTGCAGCTCCCGACTGACTCGGCTCCCCCTGAACCTCAGCATGCTGAGCAGCAGAAAAATCTACTGGCTCATTATCACTTTGTGCACTGGGATCATTGCCGTCATCATCTCCATCCCTTGGCAGCTCCTCTTGATCCCGACAACTCGTCTCCCCCTGAGCCTTTAGATTTTTCAATAATTGCTCAATAAGGGATCGCATTGATCGAATCTCGGCCGCCTGATCGGAAACAAAGGTTTTAAGCTCTAAATTTTCTTCCTCGATCTTGCCCACAACTTTCTTCAATTCAGCATGTTTGTTGTCTATTTTTGCATTATGAGCTTGAATTTCACCGAGAGCTTTAGTCAGACCAAAGATTTGGACTTGTTGGAAGTCGACCTTGCTTTTTAGCTCAGAAAACCTTTGATTTTCTGCGAAGGTTGATGATGTGGATGGTATGGATTGTTTGGGAGTTGGAATGATTGG
Source organism: Centrapalus pauciflorus (assembly GCA_020465985.1). Taxonomy (NCBI): domain Eukaryota; kingdom Viridiplantae; phylum Streptophyta; class Magnoliopsida; order Asterales; family Asteraceae; genus Centrapalus; species Centrapalus pauciflorus. The sequence continues at coordinate 513,786 of JAANYP010001768.1, forward strand.
CGAGGGGATGTATGGTTCAACAGGTGGTGATGGTGGTGGAATGGTTGTTTGAACAGGTGGAGGTTGAGGTATTTCTGGCTGGGAAGCAGAGGCCGAGGAAGCTCCCTGCAAGAACCAATGGCGTTTGGCCCTTTGTCGATGTACCAAAGGTGCTACCTCCTCTTCTTCATAAGCAGAGTCATCTGACTCCCCTGAAGCTCTTTTCCTCCTAACCTCTTCCTCAGACACAACTAAACGTGAGCCATATGTCCCTATTTGAATGGACGGATTTGCAGTTACAGTACTGGGGCCTCCACATCAATCTCCTCAGTTTCTTCGGAATCAGAAGTTGAGACGGCTTCGCCTTCTAGCGTTGGTTGATAGTCATCTATTTGTTTAAAAACATCAACTTCTCCTTTTGGAGGCTCCAATAAATCACCAACTAGTTCAGCCGTGATTTCCTCATTAGCATTCGGACCTGCTGCCCAAATCTCTTCCAACGTTTGTAAAGTCGGATCAGATACCGATGGTGCACTTGAAGGGCCAGCCTCTTCCGGCTCTTGAGCTTGGCTTGTTGAAGGCCTATCAGCCTGAATCTGTCTCACTGATGGCCTTTGTCTTCTCCTCTGTTGTTGAGGCCTTGTTTGTTGTTGTCGCTGTTGCTGTGGTTGTTGTTGCTGTTGCTGTTGAACCTGCACATCCCCTGCCCAGTTGGCATCTTCAGGGACTACAAAATTAGGATCGATTACAGCACCAAACAATGGTCCCTCTACAGGGATAGCTGATCTTCCTCGATGAGAGGAGCAATCAGAAAATATTCTTTTGTCGATGACCGCAACACTCTGAATTTCATTGAGCTGCGGCAGATTTGGCAAGAAGTGTCTGATCAGCATCATCACGAAGCGAGGATATAGCAAAAATCTTTCTCTTTCTGGAGCTGTTATTTGATGAACGAACTCAGAAAAGAACATTTTCGAAAAGCTAAACTTTTGATTGTAGACTAACGCAATCATCCCCGACTGAATCTTTGATACAATATAGTCAAAACAGGCCTTCTTTGCCGCAAAACACACCATGAAGACATGAGCTAGTTATCTCCATTGACCAATAAGCCCACTTTTCATATACGACGACTTCGTGACATCCAGACTATATCCCATTCTCACAAAAGCTGCTTGCCTAATGGCTAATAGGAAGTCTATCGGCCCGTTCTCCTGCTCTTGAGTGCCTAGCTGCAGCACTTGGCGTAGCATGTCAGCTGAAAATACCAAAGGATGCCCAGCAATCCTTGTCCTCAAAACTGTAGGGGTAACAGTACAATCCACTTGCAGGTGATCATAAAACTGACGCACTCACGGGATAACAATTTGAATATTGTGAGACAGCGCGTAGGAAATCCTGGATCCCACCAAAAAATCCACCATCTGGCGGAAGACTTGCGCCTCTGGAATAGCATGGTCAGGAGAAATGACCATGTTATGCTTCGGAACAAAGATTCTGTCAGCCATGTCTGCACAATATAGCAAATAAAATATTAGAATTATTAAAAAGCAATAAACTTGTGTAAATTCAAATTTGTTTTATTTTGAACTTGTATAAGGACAAAATCCAACACTTATGAATTTCTACATGTTTAATTAAAATTTTAATTAAATAATTCAAATATAATGTCAAATTCGAATAACAGATTCGAATGAACACTCATTCGAGTTTAATGACCTTTTCGAGTTTAGTGACAAACTCGAAACTGGCCAAGAACAAACTCGAAGAAGTCGGCCACTATCATCACAAAAATCCAAGATTTTAACCATGTTAGACTTAGAAAATCACATCTATTAGTCCTACGAGGTTCTAATCAATGATATTTGTAGTCAATTTGACTTTTCACCGGTTCAAAGTTTGTAATTTTGAAAAACAAACTTTGTACCAATAAAACTTCAAAATCTAATAATTTTGGCCTGAATGGAGTATAAAACTACCTAAATTTTGTATAATACACTTGGTTATACCTAGATCTACTAGTAGAATTGAACCCAAACGAACAAAAACTCGACAAATAGTAAGAATCTCGAAAACGGCAAACTCGACGAACAAACTCGAAATCGCGCAGATAAACTCGAAGGAATAGATTCGAAAGTAGGTGATTTATGACCATCACTGTTGACCTATTTATACCAACAACATTCGAGTTTGAGGCCACTTTCGAGTTTATTGCCAAATTCGAAATCTCTGCCACATTCGAATGTATACTCGAATTTGGTTAAACTTGACCTTAACTTTGAAAATCTCGAAAACCTTTGAATTAAATTCACCTTTTCCAACTTTTTCAACATTTTCGTGGAACGGAATAAACTATGCCAAATCTTTTACCCTAAGCACAAGATTTTTTACGCAATGTTTATTTTATTCAACTAGGAATGCACTCTTAGTTATTTTTGACCTTTTTCCTAAGTAAAAATAAAATAAAATAAACTAAAAATAAAAATAAGATAAAAATAAAAATAAAATTAAAAATAAAATAATATAATTAAAGTTAAAATTTTGAACAAACATTAAACTTAGACTAAACTACATTATTTAAAATTACAACCTATACTAAACACTTAACAAAATATTTTTCACGAGTATAGTCAAAGAAAGGTTCAATCAGATAGCGGTGTCAAATACTCACTTTTAGTAGTTAAACTTTCACACTTTGGAATTTTTGATTCCTTTGATTGTTTGTCGTGATATACATTTCTAGCCGATTGTTGGTATTATTTTCCCTTTAAACATGCTACATTTCGGAATATCCCTTGGCCTTTTTATTTATCATGAGATTATCTTACGTGACTCATACATAGACATACTTTTATGATCAAGGCATACAGACAATGATTCTAACTTTTTGGTATTTGCAAACTTTCTTTAAAAGGCAAACATCGGACACAGATCTGTATTTACATACAACAAAGTGTCTTAGTTTTTCTTAAAGTTTATTTTTAAAGCTAGCAAGACAGCGGTGACAGGTCTGTACCGACGTACAACAAAGCGACTTATCTTGCTAACCCGAATCAAAACAGAGGCAACAGGTCTGTACTTACGTACAACAGAGTTACGTGTTTTTTACTCTCAATTCAGTATGATTTTTCCATGCTTTCCATTTTAAGATGTATTTGATGTTGCTATACATCCCCAGAAAGTTTGCATACCTCATTTATAATCAAAGTTTGTATGTCTCGTACATAAAAATTAAGACCGATTGGTCATACATCTAAGTTAGTGACACGTTTGACTTTTTCTTGAGTATTTCATTAGCCTTGAGATTCCCTATATGTATTATGCCTACCAACATATCTAACTAGATAATGTACAACACTTAGAATTTAAGGTGCATTATGTGTGAAAGCCTAAACACTTAGAGTTTGTAACGACTGTGCTAATTTTCGTCACTTTGAACCTATGCATCTAAGACTTAACTCCTTTTCTGATATTCTCTTTTTTTGAATTTTTTATGGTATTCTCTCTTTTTTTTGTTTTTCATAAGTAATAGCAAGAAAATAATATAAACTACTAACTTACTAAAAATAGAAACTATCCTAATTTACTAATCTTACTATAAAAAGAAAGAAAGACTACTGCTATAAAAGAAAATAAAATTTCTACTAAGGTCAATTCACTCTGGGTTAAGCATTCCATTTAGTTGAATCAAATACTCAAACCGTGACTTATCAAAGGCTTTGGTAAATTAATCAGTATTATTATCATCTGTTGCCACTTTTACCAGCTTGATTAAGTTCTTTTCAGCACAATCACGTATAAAATGATGTCTTATGTCTATGTGCTTGGTTTTACTGTGTTTAACTGGATTATTTGTTATAGCAATTGTAGATTGGTTATCTATCCTAATAGGAGTTTGAGTGTAAGCCAAACCGTAATCCCGCAATTGTTGTTGTATCCACAGAACCTTTGAACAACAACTACCAGCAGCAACTTACTCGGCTTCGCACGTTGACACGGCTACCGATGTCTGTTTCTTGCATTGCCAGGAAACGAGTCTCCCTCCAAGGAATTGACAACCTCCAGTTGTTGACTTGCGCATCAAGCTGCATCCTATGTAGTCTGAATGCGTGAACGCCTCCTATTCCAGATCTCCCTCCGCGTGATACCAAAGTCCCAGCTTCGGTTTCGACTTGAGGTATCGTAGAATCCGCTTCACAGCTTTCATGTGCATCTCTTTCGGATTAGCTTGAAACCTAGCACAAATACACAGCAAACATAATGTCAGGTCTTGAAGCAGTTAAATACATGAGTGATCCAATCATGGCCCGATATAACGTCGGATCCACATCGGTATCACTTTTAGTACCCGGTCCGAGATTGTGATTCACTTAAATCGGCGTGCTGAAATGAGCGGTCAGTTTTGTCCCTTCCATCCGGAAGCGCTCTAATATGTCGTAGACATACTTCGTCTGATGGATAAACATTCCTTCCTTCTTCTGGTAAACTTGCAACCCCAAAAAGAAATTCAACTCACCCATTGCACTCATTTCGAATTTTGACTTCATCACCTTCTCAAAATCCTTGCACATTTGCTCGTCTGATGATCCAAAGATGATATCATCGACGTACACTTGTACCAAGATAAAGTGTTCTCCCTTTCTCTTTACAAACAGTGTACTGTCTATCCTTCCTCTTTCAAATCCATTCTCTAACAGATGGTTGGACAGAGTCTCGTTCCACACCCTTGGTGCTTGATGCAATCCATACAGAGCTTTATCTAATCGATATACTCTGTCTGGATATTTTGGATCTGTAAACCCGGGCGGCAGTTCTACATACACCAGTTCCTTCACTTTCCCATAGAGGAAAGCACTCTTAACGTCTAGCTGATAAACCTTAAAGCCCTTGAAGGAAGCAAAAGCCAGAAACAAACGAATTGCTTCCAACCTTGTTACTGGCGCGAACACCTCATTGTAATCGATTCCTTCCTCTTGGTTGAAACCCTTTACAACTAACCTAGCTTTGTTGCGAGTAACTATACCTCGATCGTCTCTTTTGCAGTTAAGAACTCATTTGGTTCCTATTGCTATTTCCCCTCGAGGTAATGGAACTAACTCCCACACTTCTAGTTTCCTAAATTGAGAGAGTTCTTCCTGCATTGCTTCAACCCAGGAGTTATCCTTTAGTGCCATTTGCACGTTTTTTTGGCTCTACTTGCGAAATGAAACAAGAATAGAGGCATGTATGAAAGGCCTCAGATTCGTTTATCATCGACAACAACACAGTGTTGTTATTTAAACTACTCCTAGTCCTCACACCCTCATTCAGATTTCCTATGATGCTTTCTATAGGATGGTTCTTGTTGATCCTAGATGTCTCTATCTCGTCAACTCTCAGATTATCTCCTAAATTTGATCCTATTTCACCTAATGGGGGAACAACCTCAGATTCCACATTTTCTACCTCGTGGACAGTTTCCTCAGAGTTAGAATTTGTTGTCTGAGTCTGATTCTCATTTGTAGGTGCTTCTGAATCAGTGACTTCTGGAGATCCATCTTCAGATGAAGTAGGCTCGTATGTGGATTGAAATGTGGTCCTCGGAAAGGTATGACCTTCGTCATTCAGATTCAACGTTGCCATGTCCTTTTCGATGGTACCTGCATTTTCATCCATAAGAATGTTAAATGACTCAAACAATTTATCATAGTCAAATATCCATTCCGGACCTGTTTAGGGTTCTTGTGTATAACTTGTGACTTCAATGTTATACACAATCCTTCGTTAGCCTTTTCACCAAATTTAGGTTGATGTTTTGTTCGCAATAAAGTACATGGTACCCTAAAAGGTTCGAAGCCAGTTAAATTAGGTGGCCGTTTATTCAAAATTTCATAACAGGTTTTGTTCAAAGATTTGACAGTAAGTACCGGGTTTATAATATGACATGCGGTATTCACTGCCTCCCCCGAAAACATGGTAGGAAGCTTTGAATTCGAAAGCATAGTCCTTGCTGCCTCAATCAATGTCCTGTTCTTTCGTTCGGCCACCCCATTTTGTTGTGGCTCATAGGGTGCACTAAATTGATGCACTATGCCCTTTGATAGGCAATATACACCAATTACAGTGTTTTTAAATTCAGTTCCATTATCACTACGAAGCCGTTTAACCCTTGTTCCATAGGAATTCTCCACTTGGTCTAAGAACCCGATGAGCTTGGAACCCGTCTCGTCCTTTGTACCTAGAAAGAAAACCCAAGAAAATCGTGAGTAATCGTCATTGATAACTAAACAATACCAACTACCACCTATACTCCTTTTGTTGATTGGTCCGAAGAGGTCCATATGCAGCAAATCGAATGTGGTAGTGATGGAGTTCTGAGTCTTGGATTTGTGTGCCTTCTTATGTTGTTTGCCCTTCTTGCATGGTAGACACTTATCCTCGAACTGAAAACTCTTCATAGGCACACCTTGCACCAACCCATTTTTCGTTATATAGTTCATTTTTCTTAGGTGCAAATGTGCCATCCGTCTGTGCCATAAAACCGACTCAGTCTCCGAAGCTTTAGATAACAGACAGATTGGACCCATTGAAGATTTAGACTTGTTCATATCGAGCATGTACAAGTCATTCTTCCTTGGAGCTCTCATCAATATCCATTCTTCAGGTATCTTGAAACCCGGTTTTAGCACCAACGCTTCAGTATCAGTGAACAATGCTGAGTTCTTCTTATCACAGATTTGAGATACACTAATGAGATTGTGAACCAGTTTATCAACGTGATAAACTTGATCCAACTTGATCGTCCCATTAGTGACCACTCCAGTACCCGTGATGTTTCCTCCCTTATTTCCCGCAAATGATACAAATCCCCGATTCCCACCCTTGAAGTCTGTAAGGAGACTTCTTTCCCCTGTCATGTGCCTGGAGCATCCACTGTCGACGAACCATTTGTTGTTTAGACCTCTGGTTATCTCCTGCACATGAAAGAAAATAGGTTAGTTATCACGGGGAACCCAAGCCATAACTGACTTGGTTATACCATTCTCGTCCACATACTTAAACTCTTTCAAATACCCATCTCGCCTTTCAGGTGACTTGAGTCGTTGAACTGGAGTTTGTTGTGGTGCCGAGTGATTTTAGTTCACTCTTTGCCTTTGAGTAGGCATTTGTTATGGAGCTCTTGAATAATTACGATTATACTTAATTTCAGACTGATATCCCTGAGCTCTACCCGGTGTTTGATGTCTTATAGTAGTGTGTGACCTAACCGGAGTGTAAGCTCTGCTAGGTGTTGTGCTCCTATATTGTGGTTGATGTCCAGATCTAGATTGACTAATGACTCGATTCGGTGGATTAGTCCTAAACACTTCTTTCGGTCCACCTTTCACCGGTAATTGTTTCACAGCTTGTTTTGGTGTAGCCTTCACAGTTTTCTCGGTACTCTGAGAACTACTAGTGCTCGCCACACTTGTTGAAGGCTTAGCTTGTTCTGGCTTCCCTGTCTTAGGTGTAATGTCGACTTTCCTATGCGGACAGTTAGAAGCAACATGCCCCCTTTCGTGACATCTAAAGCAAGACATCTTGTCAATAGACTTCTTGTGTGTGCCCTTTGACTTAGGTGTCTCACTAGTGTCTGGTTCTTTTTGTGCATCTATAGTGACTGGTTCATCATCCTGATCATTAAAATCAATTTTATGTTTTCCTACAGGTGTTTCACTAGAGGAAGACACAAATTTGATTTTCTTAATCTTGACATTTGTATCAGTCACCTTAGGTGTAATTTCCTTTACAGGTTCAGACACTGGTTCAGGTATTTCCTCTAAGTCTACTGATTTCTCGGTTTTCTCCTGAGGTTGAGGCACATAGTTGTCATTAAAAGGTGGACGAATCTCATGAAATCCTAGACCTACCGGCTTTTTAGATTGTCGTTGTGCATCTAAAACTTTCCCTAGGTTAAGACTTGAGTTCCTAAACTTTTCAAGTTTACTATTGGCCTCAGCTACCTTCACCTTAGACTCTGCTAGCTCTATGTCTCTGGTTTTCAGCTCCTCGGTTAATGTTTCAACATGTTCATACATGATTCTAACCTAATACACTGTTCGCTCAGTTTGTGCTTTAGAACTATCACATCTTGTGCATCAGCCTTAAGCTTAACCCTAAGATCTTGCTTAATATCAATCAGGCTAGCATTATCTGATTTTAATGATTCATTTTGAGTAGATATATTTTTATGTGATTCTAGTACTAAATTTAACCTATCGTTAGAAGTAGCACATAAAACACACAATTCATGGAAAAGAGAGAAATTCAGACTTACCTTTGTATGATCTGATTCAACGTTGGGCATCTGAGCGGCAAACTCCAAAATCGTCTGATCATCCGACTTCTTCACCCACATCGGACTGCTTTCTTGTTGACTGTTGTCCCCTGTGTTCTGCTCTGCTCCTTCACATCCACTCTTAGTTACTTCAGCCATAAAGGCTCTAGCGTTAGATTCTGGATGTGTGCTCCAGTCGTAATTACCGTCCAGCTGTCTGTCTGATGTGACGTTATATAACAGACCAGCTATGTTTGCTTGACTAGAGGAAGTGCTCGGAAGATATCTCTGTTGTGATTGGTTCTGATACTGTCCATGATTCTGATTCTGCCCTTGGTAATTTTCTACCTTCGGTCTTTGACACTCTCTAGCGAAGTGTCCTAAGCCTTGACAGTTGTAGCATTTGCCCTTGGACTTATCGAAGCCAATCCCTTTGTTATTCATATTCAGATTTCTTCCTGTGCGTTTGATGAATCGCTTAACCCGTTGAGTTACCATGGCTAGTTGCCATTTGAGATCCATCTCTTCAAGGTCATCAGGGTCTACCTGATCGTAATCCTCATCTCAGAGTGCAGGATCGTTGATTTTACCCTGAACGCAGTTTCCATATGCGGCCACAAATGAAGCCAACAGATTTAGATGGTCTTCAGCCGATTTAGTGCTCATAGGCATCTTAGAATAGCCCTGAGATGTTGATGCCGGTGTAGCCTGATGTTGTTGTTCTTCTGGTCTACTAAACCCTAAGAAAGCTCTACTTTGTGCGTCTTCTGGCTCAGCTGGTGACGCCGTGTCTCCCGTGAAAAAGGATGTAGCTGTCTTCATATCGGCTGTCACTGAAGGTTTTGATTTTCCAAAATACATTGCTGGATTTTGGACTTGTTCATAATCCGTGTCTGCCTTCATTAACTCAAAATGATACGCCCTCAGCGTTCCCACCACATCCTCCAGAGATTGAGTATAGTATTTATCCTCATCAAGCTTAATCATGGCCACGTACAACGCCCATTTAGCTGGTAAAGCATCCAGAAGCTTATTATTCTTTTCAGTGTCGCTATACTCAATATCATGACTTTCTAGCTCAGTCAGCATATGATAGAAACGCGAGATGGTGTCGTCCAGCTTTTCATTCTTCAATGCCTTGAAGATCGCAAACTGCTACTTAAGCATCTCCATGCGCTTCCTCCTAACCCTCGGGTTACCCTCACACCTTTTTTCCAATGACTCCCAGAGCTCTTTCGATGTCTTTTGATTTCGGAAAGTGTGCAGTATGTCCTGAGGTAACGCCATTCGTATGATAGCGTATGCGCGGTTCTCTGCTTCAAACAACTTTTTGTCATCGTCCTTCATTTTAGAATACGTGACAACCTTTTGTCGTCCCTCTATCTCAGCTGTTGGTGGAATGTATCCCTCGTCGATACAGATCCACATATGCATGTCATTGAATCGCACAAAGTCGGCAAACCGATCCTTCCACCAGTAATAATCTTCAAGTTTCATCAGTTTAGGCGGAGTATTTGCTTTTCCGACCTCATGATCCATTTCCAGAAACCGTTGCAGATTTGTCAGTGTTTCAAAGATAATTGAATTTTAACTTAATTAATTTAATTCGAAATTAATTTAAATTAATTCTTTCGAATTTAGGTAAATTCGAATATAATTAAGTTTAAACCTATTTGGGATTAAATTCGAGTTAAGTTCTTAAATCCAATTAAATTTGAAATGTGTGACAGATTCGAGGGTCTCCAAAGTCGAATGTCCAATTAAACTCGAACAACAGTCAAAATCGAAACCCAGTTAAACTCGAATACCCTATTCGACTTTAGTCCAAACTCGAAGCCTAAAGCAAATTCGAAACCTCTAAACTCGAAATCACTTTTTAGGAAACTCGAAAGGAGCGTATTTTTGGTCAAACTCGAAAATGAGCAAAACCCTAATTACTCCTAACAGATTCGAGCGCCGCAAATTCGAGAACGGCTAATAACTCGAGTTTTTAACGTTTTTCTGATGAAATCAATATTTTTACAAGTAAAAATATTGATTTCGATCAAAAACGTGAAAAACAACAGAGTATTTCCCGGATTCCAATTTGATAAGCTCGAAAAATCCAAAAATTTGTGAGATTAACCGTCCAAAAGCGTCAAGAAACCTAGGATGTATCTTTATGAACACGAAGAACACCCCTTAGGCTCTGATACCACTTGTAACGTCTTGCACTACACAGATCTATCTAGACGCGACACCGTCAACGAGTGCGGAATCCTCGTTAACGGCTTGACGGATACAACTCTCACATGGAACACGGAGACTATCACAACGCTGTACGAACGACGACGAATGCACCTACGAGATGATTCTCTCTGAAATAACACTCACAGTACTGATAAACTCAAATCGCCCTTTTGCTTAATCTCACACGAATTCTGCAAAAGTCTCCTAATGATTCGAGTCAATCCCTAATTATAGAGGCTCATTCGAGTTTGTCATGGGCCAAACTCGAATCAGGCCCAAGGCCCATTCGAGTTTGTCCCCTTGACAATCTCGAATCTGCCTTATAGGATACATTCGAATTTACTACAAATTCGAAATTCATCAACTGACAAATTCGAATTTATTCTAAATTCGAATTTCACATATTAAACTTTATTTGAACTTATGTTTTAACTTATGTTTGAATTTATCTTTGAACTTTATGTTTGAACTTCTTGTAATACATTACATCAAGTTCAAACATACAATCAATAACTATCAAGCATATATAAACACATATATCAAACACTCGTTAATACCCAATACTTTGTAATATTACTTGAACCAAAATGCTAGTACACTTAGACTGCTATCGTCACACAGGGTGTACCAACATACGATGCCAACAAATAGGAGGTACCTCAAAACGAGACCAAATGCCTATGACACCAATTCTTATAGTAGAGATTTTTGATGTGTGGGGCATAGACTTCATGGGACCCTTCCCTAAGTCGTACGGTTTCGAATATATCCTAGTGGTAGTTGATTACGTCTCTAAGTGGGTAGAAGCCGAAGCCACAAGAACAAATGACCACAAAGTAGTATGCCAATTTGTTAAACGAAATACATTTTCTCGTCATGGAATTCCTAGAGCTATAATTAGTGATGGGGGTTCTCATTTCAAGAATATGTACTTTAGCAAACTACTTAAGCATTATGGATTCACCCATAAGATCGCAACACCATATAACCCCCAAACTAGTGGACAGGTAGAAGTGACTAATAGGGAAGTTAAGCGTATATTAGAGAAAACAGTACGACCCGATAGGAAGGATTGGTCAACACGTTTAGATGTCGCACTTTGGGCGTATCGCACTGCTTTCAAAACCCCTATTGGCATGTCTCCCTATAAGTTAGTATATGGGAAATTATGTCATCTTCCGGTTGAGCTAGAACATCGCGCCTTATGGGCAATTAAAAATGCAAATCTCAATTTTACAGCTGCCGGTATAAATCGAAAACACCAACTGAACGAATTAGAATAAATACGTAAGGAAGCTTATGAAAGCGCTAAAATATATAAAGAAAAGACAAAAGCCTTCAACGATCGACTAATTAAACGAAAGGTGTTTAACAAAGGTGACAAAGTTTGGTTATTCAATGCACGCCTGCGGCTCATCCCAGGAAAATTAAAAGGTAAGTGGTCAGGCCCATACACAGTTACTAACGTTTACCCTCACGGTGCAGTCGAAATAATAGATCAAAAAGGCGGTGAACCGTTTAAAGTGAACGGACACCGATTAAAATTATTTGTACAATGGGCTGATAATGAAATTATACCATCTGAGACAATGGTCTTGGAAGATATCACTTAAATATTAAGAGTTCCCAAATGTCTGGTTGAAGACATTAAACTTAACGCTTTCTGGAAGGCAATCCAGTGAACTTTGTGGGTGTGTTCCATAGAAACCCTCACGAGACTATAACTCGTCCACTCGGGCTACCGAGGGGTTTAAAGGCTTGTTGCACGTGGTAAGTGCAATCGTTTTCACCACGAAAGTGTGTTTTTACTTTAAGATATTAGAGTCGATTTTAATATGCCTTAGTTAGTTACTCCCGTAAAACACTTAGCGAAATAATATTTCATCCTACAATAGACTGCTACATGTCGTATCCAACTAAGTTGGGGAAAAACTATCCATCAAGAGGATGTAAATTCAAAACCGAAGAATGACGAAAACATGGAAAAACTGAGGACGGAAATCAGTGCATTATACGTAAATTCGTTAGCATTTGGGGGGGGGGGACCAAACACTACAAACAGCACACACAAAAATCACCTGGCAGCAGAGCAGCGCGCGCTGCGCATCAAGTGCACCGGCTTGCGCAGGGGTGCGCCTGGGCCTGCGCCCCAATGAACACCTACGGTTGTTAACTCTTTTTCACTCCATTTCTCTTATTTTCTCTCCAAAACTCTGAATTTTTCCTCATTGTTGCTCTCCAATCTTCAACGAACAGGAAGTCTTGTCCAAATTACTCATCTCTTTACTCATATACATCAATGTAAGTCAACTATTCCTCCATTGTTCTTCTCTTCAAGCAAGAAATGCTACTTTATTTTTAACCTAAGTTTCTGCCCTAATTCCGAATTCTTGAAGAGGAACATGTTTTAGATGCTTGCGATGTCATTATTTGCGTAGAAATTCCTAGAACATTAGCATTTCATGATTTTATCCTTAATTTCTAAATATTGATTTTGAGGAATTTCTCACTGTGAGGTGTTTATGATTCCAATAATAGTGATGTTGTTAAGTTTAGGTTCATCACTCTCTATGCTTAAATTAGTATGAACATGTCATTCCACCACATTTTTATGATTCGTGCTTTCAATCGTTCTAATTGTCGCTCATAATCATGCAATTTACAACATGTATATGAATCTTGCAATGCTATGTACCCCTCACTTTTCATGCATATGAGACAAACCCAAGGAGAATGTTCATTACGTTGTTGTTATTTGAATACATTATTCTCCGCGGAACCCTTCGCACTTGACATTTCGGTTATGATTATCTCACCGGTTTCTTCGGATTCCATCGAGATTTGCATAATTATGTGCCATCATGTGCATTTACTCGTGCTAAAATCCGTTTTTTCCTATACATGCATATATGTCACAACAATTTTCAGGAAGTTCTCGTCGACGCGTGACCCGCACCCCACGTATGCGCGTTCACATGCCTATTCCGATTAACATAGAATATCCTTCACCTCCACCGTCACCACCCGTCTCAGAACCACCCACTCACTTCTACATCGAGAAAACATTGAAAGAATTTGATTTTAAGAACTTCGGAATTATAGAAAGTTTTGACCGAATAGGATGGTCGGGTGCATTGCGAATTGAGACACCCTATGTTCACGAGAATGAGATTCATGAGTGGATGAGATCTCTCATTCGTCGGGAGGGTGATTTGGAGCATGATTTTGAACTCCGGAGGCGCATTGATGGGAAGGAAGTGATAGTTTCGAGGTCGGAGCTGTGTGACTATTTTGACTTCGATACTGAAATACCTGTAGCAAGAGAATTTTGGACCGAGCAAGACTTGTCAAGTGGTGTCTTACGGCATTCCGAGGGGTGGGCTAAGAAATTGACTGAGGTGTTCAACCTCACTATTGAGCAGGCACGGGTTTACTGTAAGTATTACCGAGGAGATCTACGGCCATGGGCGAAGGTGCTGTGGAAAATTATTGTTTTCAACATCTTACCTCGATCTGTAAACACCACCGCCGTCCGTACACGAGAGGTGATACTAATTCAAGCACTTATCACTAGTAAACCCGCTATCTCCCTCACATATATAATGATGCAAACCATATGGGAAGCTACTTTATCAAAAACACCAATGGAAATCCACTATGGTCGTATGTTAAGCGAGTTATTCATCAACATGGGAGTCATTTCTGAGGGATCTAGCCCACGTTTGTTAGGGCCGAATGATGTGTGGTTCACAAGACATACCATGGCTGGATTAATGTTTATACAAGTCTCGGACACTTTTCTGATTCGGGAACCAGCTCATGGTACAGTCTCCATCATCCCCGCAGCTCGTTCGTTTTATATGTATGAGAAGACTCTTGAGAAAGGAATGGCAAGGCTTGTTGAGGAGCGTAATGATGAGGGAGGACCGTCACATTCACAACCTTCAGTGAATGATGTTTTGGAGGCACGTCTTAAGGCGAATAAAGATGCTGTCGAGGGACTACTAGCGGCGAACAAAGCGGTTCTTATGGAGGTCGACACACTCAAGCATGATTTCAACGTCCATGGGATTTCGGTGGGAGCTCACTCTCGCTGGCTCTCTAGCCTCCACTCTCGGGAGGATGAGCTCGAGCGGGTTGTCGGCCGCCGCAGTTCCCACACCACCTCCGCCCGTACCTCGCACATCACATCTCCTGACGAGTATTGACAAAGTTGTTCCGTGTAATTGGCCGTGGGCCGTAAACAATTGAGTTCTCGGTGTTTATGTTGGCACCGAAGATTGTAGGACATCGTAACATTTTCATGCCATAACTAGTAGGACTATTACTTGCGATAATTTTGTTCTCCACATATAGCTTCTTTCATTGAACTATTTTAAGCTCTCTTAGTGTCGAGGACGCCACAATTTTCTATGTTGGGGAAGGGGAAACACATAAATGTGTTAATACTTCAAGAAAAATGCTTGAAAACCATAAGTTTTTATTGACAAAATGTAAAATTATCGAGCCAAGCATGCACCCAACCAACTGAAAAAACGAAAATTTTTTTAGACGAACAGGCCCCCCAAGCGCAGCGGCCGGCGCAGGCCTGCCCGTTTTTACCCCATTTTAAATAGAAATTTTTTTATAAACCCTACAAGGAGCACCCTTGCGCCCCCTACGGTTTCCTCATCTTCTTCACATATTTTCACACTAAAAACCCATTTTTGCCTACAAAAATCACTAGAGATCAAGATAGATCTTCACATTACACAAGATTTGGGAAAACACTTGAGTTTCCAACTCAAGTTGGGGAAGAAGGAATCAAGCTAGGAACTCATTCACTACAAAGTTAGATTTAACTCCTTCCCCATTTTCATCAAAAGCAAGGTATGAACTTTTCACCATTTTATGAACAACTAAGCTTTAATGGAGTTTTAATAGTGATTTTGACTTTTAGGTTGACTTTTTGCATGACCAATTAAACACGATAAATTTAGTAATTTTATGATGCAAAGAAGAATAAAATGTGAAATTATGGTCCCAAATAAAAAAGAAGTCATGCTAGTCAAATTCCGAAAAGTTCGTTGCTATTTTGTGCAAATTGCTTAAATTGTTAAATGTGACAAATGTGTTTAGCTTGATATGCATAAGTTATACATCTTTATGTTACATATGTTATGATCGTGCATAATTTATAAGTTATGATTCCTTATTGTGAAATTAGAACGACTTGAGAATGTTATATTTATATAAATATACTTAAGTCATTGTAATTGCAGATGTCTCGCCGAACAAGACAACGTGTGGGAGAAGGCGCCAGTTCCTCTGCCCAATCGAGGGTAGAATGGAATCCAGACTTCTATCTGTCATAACACCCAGCCAACATCCGACGGCAATTGTTTATGACGAAGAAATTCTCGGGGAAAATTCTCGTAGAAAAGAGAGTGAAAAAAGATGAATTTGAGAACTATGGGGTAGTAAGGTGTTTCGATCGTTTAGGATGGGGGGCTTTATTGGACTTGGGAGGGGAGCATATTTACCACGACGAGGTTTTGGAATGGATGTCCACATTGAGAAGAGAGGAAGGACAATTCAGAGGCGATTTCACACTGATAGGGCGCGTGAATGGACATGAGTTCCCGATGATTGCACAGGCATTGAGAGAAATTTATGGAGTTAATATCGGAGTTGGAGTAGACGAGGCACGGGTTTTCAATTATGAGTATAAGACGGATGCGCAGTTAGCGTTTACGGATAGGACATGGGAGGGAGAATGGACTACACAGTTGGCGGAAATATTAAGAATTGACTACAATGCCACTGCAGGGTATACGACATACGTCAGGCGCGATCTCAGCCCCATGGCGAAGGTGTTGCACAAGATCGTTACCAACAATGTGCTTCCGAGAGACAGTGATTCGACGAAGATTCGGCAAAAAGAGGTAACCATTCTTTACACGTTGATGACAGGAGAGTCGAGCCTCTCCTTTGCTTGGATTGTAATGAACGACCTTTGGTCGATGTATGACACAAGGGAGAGGAAGATAATTCCTCACGGATGGGTTATTTCAGAAATTTTGAGGGCTCAAGCAGCTATCTCTCCCATCTCTTATCCAAGGGGAGTCTCCGGCACCGTCATCACAACAGCCATGATACAAAGCATCACGTTACGCCAAATAGATCAAGGGTTTGAAATCTTCAACTCAGACACGGGGAAGACGCACCGAGAGCCGTATGACATAGAAGAAGCAGAAGCTTATCACCAGCATCAGGCAGAGAGAGTACATGCAGCGGGGGGAGCCAATGATATGTCTCAGGTGATCGCAAGGTTAGACGCAGTGAACCTGCATTTGGGTAGCTTCCAAGAGGATGTAATTGGCAGAATGGATGAGTTCCAACACGAGTTGGAGACTCAAACGAGCCGCATTGATGAGATCTACATGGGTGTGCGCGCGACGGCATTTAAGAATGCCTTCTACAACCAGCAGCACTGGGCATACACTGACGCGGTAAGAGACCATATGAACTATAATGCCGGATTGCTACGCCAACAATACGAGGACTATCAATCACAGAACTTTGAGAGGCTGAACTTTGAGGAGCGAACACCTCAATACTTCCCAGCTTATGGTCAAGTCCCTACCACGACACGAGGGGATAGTGTGGTGCATCCCGCGAACACATACCCGCCTGCACCACTCATGCAAGAAGATCGGAATCCTTTCAGGGAATTCTTTGCCGGCATCTTTGGACCGCCACCACCACCATAGTAGTCAGGTTCTTCCGTTCCTTTTTCTTTAGTAGGATGATTTATTATATTCGCATGCATCTTTATCATTAAATAAATGTGTTTCTTTTAAGAAATGTTGTGTGTGAAACAAGCTTTGGAAATGATTCGATCGAATTGCCCTATAAATCCTTATTGTTGAGCTTGCGACTTAAATATGATGATGTTAGTTAGGTCGGGTTCAAGTAAAAAGATGTAATTATATGAATTTAAATACAACACAGAGAGTCATAAACACTTAAAATCAAGGAAGTGAACCGAATTGAAGTAGGATATATTATGTTTGTAGCGAGCGGTAAATAACAAAAGTTCCAGTAGCCGCTATTAATTCATGCAATAAGGGGGAGGAAGCGAACACGAATAAAGCCTCAATTCAAGAGTGGCCTAGTTGTTTCAGGAGATTAAGTCTGAAGGGTACCATCATGCCTAGTCCCCTAAGGTCAACTGGTCTGGGAGTGGCTGACCCAAATCCTGCTACACGAATCATCTAGAAAGTCATGTTGAACTTGAAATGAAAAACATAGATATTGCATGAAAAAGACTAAAAAGAAAAGAAAAATCCATAGCTATAATCATGCGTCGTGGAAAAAGATGGTCTAGTGACCCACGTGAATTCAATTCTATAACCTTGAGCTAAAAGAATGATAGTGGTGAGGAAATTTGAAAAACTATCCGAGAGACGTCACGATATATCTGAAAGTAATTTTGTTCGTGTCCTTGAATTTACTTGTGTTTACGAAGGCTAGAGTTTGTTTAAATAAGTTGATTATGTCTTTCACGTTGGATAAACCCGATGTTAAAAGTCTAACTTTCGTTGCTTGCTCGGGACGATCAAGGGTTAAGTTGGGGAAGTTTGATCGGGTTATAATTTACCGTATTTATTAGATGTAAAAGAGTTGTTTTTAGTGAGAAAATGTCGTAGAATGTGCTACTATTGAATAAATTTTGTGCTTGTACAGGTAAATAAAATCCAGTCTAAATTGGCGAAAAAAGGACAAAATTTCAGAGCCAGGCGCAGAGAGGGGCGCAGCCCTGCGCCCAGACCACGTGCTCAGCAGAAGAAATTAATTCACCAAAATGTGGATTTTACATACAGGCGCCGGGGGGGGGGGGGGGGGGCGCAGGCCTGCGCCTATGGCTGCGCCCAGCCCATTAATATAATTTCCAGCCGTTTTTAGGGTTTTTCCTGCTTTTCCTATAAATACAAAGTCAGAGTTTAAAAGATCATCATCGTTTTTTGGAGAAGAAGGCTTAGGAAAAGGACCCGTTTGAGCGAACACACGTACGAAGCAAGCACGAGTCAAGCTACGACATTGCTATGAGGATGAACACACAACTCTTGAGCGTTACGCGAAGGATGTCCGGCTAATCTCGCTATAATCATTCTCGGAGGAAGCACTAGGCTAAGTGTGTAATTTTATGAACGATTATTTTATGTTTGCATGGTTTTATTGATTATATTTAGATTGTAGACGAATGATTGTTATTTGTTTAGTAGCGTTTCGCAAGATAGTTCGTTGAGATTTTATTATTCGTGCCGAGTTATTTATTTAATTAAGACGAGTAATCAAACGTGTCACGCACTATGCCCAAGATCACGTAACGATTCTAATAATAATTATAACAAGGATTATGTCTATGTAATCTTGACATCGCTTTTATAAATTAAATACAAAGCTAAGTGTGGAATCCGGTAATGGTTATCTTCGTATTATATTTAATCAAACAACGCAATTAAGTTTTCTTTCTACAAATTACGTAAGTAGTTAATATTATAAATCAAGTAATCATCTTTTTCAACCAATTAATCTTACCAAACTACTTTACAAACGCTAGTCGCTCGAATACGTGCATTTAACCTCTCGCTCTCTGTGGATACGATCCCTACTTAGCCTAGCTTCTAAGGTATTTAGTGGTTATTTTTGACGGGTTAACGACACTCGCATCAAATTTTGGCGCCGTTGCCGGGGAGCGGTTGCGCTTAAGTCACGTATTTTAGTAATTAGCTTATACTTTAGTTACTTTATTTTTCTTAGTTTAATTTAGTTTATTTCAAATTATATGCTTATTTGCTTTAATTTGCTTATTTAATTTGAATTCATTTATTTATTTATTAGTTATTATTCCAGTTAATTAGTTTTTTTTAGCTTTAATTATTACCTTAGTCTTATTAAGAAAAAGGGAATCGTGGCGCAAGCATCGATTCTCACCAAAAAGAAAGTTTCTAATTCTAATTGTTAATCTAGCCCTCATAGGTTTATGCACACGCGTTATTCTGGTAGAATTTCACCCTTCTTGTTTGATCCAGAAATTGAAAACTGCTAATCTAATAGGCGAGCCACAACTCAAGCAAACGAAATTAAAAATAATGCTCCTAAAGTAAACGTGGAAGAAGAAGTAATTAGTTCGGAAGACGAGAACGTCGATAACGTTCTTGACGACGTCCAACAAAACCAAAGACCGATGGGAGACCGTAGAACCGTAGAATCCCATTATAGGCCGGGTGATACCCCTGATCCATCACCCATTCTCTACACAATTAATGAGAATGAACCTGAAATTAGGCCACGGCTATTTAGCATCTTACCGGTTTTTTGCGGAGCACCAAGTGAAGAACCGTATGAGCATTTAGCCGAATTTACTGTCATATGTAAGGCCAATCACGTTAGGGGAATGACCGTATACGCACTCAGACTCAGGCTATTTCCTTTCTCTTTAAAGGAAAGAGCGAAAAATTGATTTGTGTCACTTCCCACTGATAGTATAACTATTTGGGATGAAATGAAAAAAGAATTTTTAACAGAATACTACCCAATTAGCAAAACTATAGAAAAACGTAAAGAAATAACTGGATTTAAACAGAAAATTGGGGAACAATTTCAAGAAGCCTTTAATAGGTTAAATGAATTACTAAGAACATGCCCTCACTATGAAATTCCTAAATGGATGCTAATTAAAACCTTTTTTGACAGGGTTAGTCAGGAAAGTAGGAATATGATCACCGCCGCTTCAGGCGGAACCTTTTTAGCCAAGGAAGAGGATGAAGCCTGGGAATTCTTAACCCAGTTAAGCAAAGGTTTAAAAGTCCAAGCGGGTTCGGATAGTAGTGTTGGTGTCCAAGTTATGGGCATAGACAACGCATGGAAAAAGGAAGTTAAATCTGATATCTCCGAACTAAGCAAAAAGATGGACTTGTTGATGAAGGGAATGGGAAAGGCTACAGTAGCACAGGTCTGCTGTGTCACTTGTGAAGACCCTTCTCATTCAACCGAGAATTGGCCACATACCTTCACCTACGAAGAGTATGTGCATGAAGCTTTTGGCTTTCGTCAACGAAGAGAACGGGAGAACCCATACTCGGAAACCTACAATCCGGGATGGAGAAAAAACCCGAACTTTAGTTGGAGGGATAATCAAGACAATGATGCTCCCCCGAAACGAAGATATGAGCAGCCTCGTCAAAAAAAACCGAGACTTTCAATATGGATCGACTTCAGCTACGAAGGATGATCGGTACTATAAACGCCAAGACCCTAAAGAAGAGCATGAGTCACGACCAGTGTCGGGGAACTCATAAGAGTTTTCCGAATTTATGGAATTCATGAAACAACAAACCATGGTTCAAGCGAAAACTATGCAGATGCTCGGAAGGCAGATGGGACAAATTGCAGAGTCCTTAACTAAACGAGAAGAAGGGAAGCTTCTAAGCAACACCACGGTTAACCCATCGCACCACCATGGCAAGGAAAAGAAATACAAAATCAATGAAGTGAATGAAGTAAATAAAGTCACTACCCTTAGGAGTGGGAAGGAAGTAGATAATAAGATAGAAATGCCTAAGGAAAGTGAAGCAGATGTTGAGGTAGAAATTGCCTATGAAGAAGAACCACTTAGATCGGAGTCAAAGGTAGAAACAAAAATTAAGAAAGTAACCTTTAAGGAAGTAGAAGCCAAGAAACCAGTCGAGACTAAAGTTGGGGAAGGCAGTTCCAATACTGAAATTGCTCCTTACCCAACGGCCTTAGAAAATCTGGCATCATTTCCTTATGGTAAGAAAGGACCTAAAAATGAAGATTTATGGGACATTTTTAATCTAGTTAAAATTAACATTCCTTTAATCAAAGCTGTTCAACAAGTCCCTTCTTACGCTAAATTCTTAAAAGACCTTTGTACTCAGAATCGAAAATTTAAAATAATTCTTCCAAAGCAAATCAACCTCACTGAACAAGTCAGTGCAGTTATCACTAGCTCACTGCCGCCTAAATTAATGGATCCAGGATCACCCTTGATCCCGGTAACTATCGGCGATATCCAAATTAAAAAGGCACTTCTAGACTTAGGGGCAAGTGTAAACATCTTACCTGGTAATTTATTTGAGCAACATGATCTAGGCACCCTACAGACAACAGATGTCATCCTACAATAGCAGATGGGTCTACCAGAGTACCACGGGGGATATCTGATGTAATTGTTAAGGTCGAAGACTTCTATTATCCAGTAGATTTCTTAGTGTTGGACTCAGACAGTGCTTACAAAGAAAGCCAACCGGCAATCATATTAGGAAGTCCCTTCTTAGCCACAATCAATGCTCAGATCAATTGCAGGATAGGTGCCTTAGACATAGCATTCAGAAACCGCAAACTCCGACTCAATGTCTTTAATAATGAACCTAATGCACCATTGGATTCAGAGTGCCACATGATCGATTTAGTTGATGATTTAATACAACAACAATTATCAACAATAACATGTAAAGATCCAGTGGAGCTGCTTCTGTATTATAATGAGCATAAGTTAGACAACATGCCTAAAGCTAAGGAGTTCGAACTTGAACGTGTTCAGTCAGTGGATTCTACTCAACCACCATGGACACATAAGATCGAGAAACTTCCTACAGATCTTCCACCATCAGCAAAACCATCTTTAGAGCAACCACCCAAGTTAGAGTTGAAACCCCTTCCATCTCATCTTAAAAATGCTTTTCTTGGCCCTGAGAGTACATTACGCGTAATCATCGCAACAGATCTTACTGCTGCACAAGAAAAGGCCTTATTAGAAGTTTTATGGAGATATAAGGAAGCGGTAGGCTGGACTATAGCAGACCTAAAGGGGATTAACCCAACACTGTGTATGCATAGGATTATAACCGATCCGATAGCTAAGCCAAGCAGAGATGCTCAGAGAAGGCTAAATCCTAACCTTAGAGAGGTAGTGAAGAAGGAAGTACTAAAATGGCTAGATGCTGGAATTATCAACCGATATCACATAACCAATGGGTTAGTCCCACACAGACGGTTCCAAAGAAATCTGGAATCACTGTTGTCGATACTCCTGAAGGAGAAAAGATTGCAACTCGCCCTGAAACGGGGTGGAGAGTATGTATCGACTACAGAAAGCTAAAGGTCGCAACCTCTAAGGACCATTTTCCTTTACCATTCATCGACCAAATAGTAGAGAAATTAGTAGGGCAAAAATTCTATTGCTTCTTAGATGGCTATTCGGGATATAACCAAATCCTAATACACCCAGAAGGTCAAGATAAGACGACCTTTACGTCTCCGTATGGCACATTCGCCTACCGAAGAATGCCATTTGGATTATGTAACGCTCCGGCCACATTCCAGTGATGTATGATGGCTATATTTTCAGACATGGTCGGAGGGTCTCTTTAAATCTTCATGGATGACTTCTCTACATTTGATAAGTCATTCGAAGGGTGTCTCTCTCATCTAGAAAAAGTTCTCTAGCGGTGTACTGAAACCAATTTGGTGCTATGCTGGGAAAAGAGTCATTACATGGTTAAAGAGGGAGTAGTCCTAGGACATATAGTTTCTGAATGGGGAATGGAGGTTGATCGAGCTAAAATACAAATAATTTCATCGTTACCACCGCCTACTAATATTAAGGGATTCCGTTCATTCTCAGGACATGCAGGTTTCTATAGGAGGTTTATAAAAGACTTTAGTGCCATAACCAAACCTCTATGTAATATTTTGCTTAAAGACGCACCATTTAACTTTGATAAAGGATGTATAGAGGCGTTTGATACATTAAAAGTTAATCTCACGGAGGCACGAATTCTGCAATCACCTGATTGGTCTCAGCCCTTTGAGATCATGTGCGACGCAAGTGATCACGCAGTAGGTGCCGTCCTCGGTCAAAGAGTAGATAAAAAGTCTGTGGTAATATACTATGCAAGCAAAAGATTCTCTGAAGCTCAAATTAATTACACAACAACTGAAAAAGAATTGCTTGTAGTAGTGTATGCACTAGATAAGTTTAGATCTTATGTCTCCGGAGCTAAGGTAATTGTGTATTCTGATCACAGAGCCTTACGACATCTCTTGGCTAAGAAAGAGCTAAACCACGGCTAATTCGTTGGATATTACTACTACAAGAATTTGATTAAGAAATTCGAGACAAAAAGGGCTCAGAAAATGTAGTAGCAGACCATCTATCGAGATTGCTAGCAATCACCACTGATATGCGCTGGAATCCATTCGGGATAACTTCCCAGATGAACAATTATTGTTTACCGCAAAAGTGCCTTGGTTTGCTAATTTAGTGAACTATTTTGTCACAGGGAAATCTCAGGCCACTAGAATTCACATCAAAGAAAGTATTTCTTCTCCCAAACTAAACAATACATTTGGGAGGAGCCGGATTTATTGAAAATAGGAGTAGATCAGATTATCCGGCGATGTGTGCCAGAAAATGAACATTACGACATTCTAAATCACTGTCATTCGTATGCATGTGGAGGTCACTTTAGTGCTAAAAAGACATGCCATCGAATCTTACAAAGTGGATTCTTTTGGCCGACTATCTTTAAGGACTCATATGAGTTTGTTAAGTCGTGCTTATGATGCCAACAAATAGGAGGTATCTCAAAACGAGACCAAATGCCTATGACACCAATTCTAATAGTAGAGATTTTCGATGTGTGGGGCATAGACTTCATGGGACCCTTCCCTAAGTCGTACGGTTTCGAATATATCCTAGTGGCAGTTGATTACGTCTCTATGTGGGTAGAAGCCGAAGCCACAAGAACAAATGACCACAAAGTAGTATGCCAATTTGTTAAACGAAATATATTTTCTCGTCATGGAATTCCTAGAGCTATAATTAGTGATGGAGGTTCTCATTTCAAGAATATGTACCTTAGCAAACTACTTAAGCATTATGGAGTCACCCATAAGATCGCAACACCATATCACCCCCAAACTAGTGGACAGGTAGAAGTGTCTAATAGGGAAGTTAAGCGTATATTAGAGAAGACAGTACGACCCGATAGGAAAGATTGGTCAACGCGATTAGATGACGCACTTTGGGCGTATCGCACTGCTTTTAAAACCCCTATTGGCATGTCTCCCTATAAGTTAGTATATGGGAAATTATGTCATCTTCCGGTTGAGCTAGAACATCACGCCTTATGGGCAATTAAAAATGCAAATCTCAATTTCACAGCTGCCGGTATAAATCGAAAACACCAACTGAACGAATTAGAAGACATACCTAAGGAAGCTTATGAAAGCGCTAAAATATATAAAGAAAAGACAAAAGCCTTCCACGATCGACTAATTAAACGAAAGGTGTTTAACAAAGGTTACAAAGTTTGGTTATTCAATGCACGCCTGCGGCTCTTCCCAGGCAAATTAAAAAGTAAATGGTCAGGCCCATACACAATTACTAACGTTTACCCTCACGGTGCAGTCGAAATAATAGATCAAAAAGGCGGTGAATCGTTTAAAGTGAACGGACACCGATTAAAATTATTTGTACAGTGGGCTGATAATGAAATTATATCATCTGAGACAATGGTCTTGGAAGATATCACTTAAATATTACGTTGGGAAATATTCTAAGTATGTCAAGCTGTTAGTTAGATTTCTCAGACTGCTAGTAGATTTTCTGTGTAAGTACAAAGTTCAAGCTGTTAGTTGAAGAAGTTCGAGCTGCTAGTTCAAAAGTTCAAGCTGCCAGTGTTCAAACTCAAGCTGTTCAACAGATAAACTTCAAGCTGCTCAACAGCTCAATAAACAGAAAGTGCTGATATTCAGGAAAAGATATATTCGAAGATTCAAGCATATCTACTATCAGAGAAATCAGAGTTTATCAAGGAAACAAATCAGAAAGCAGTATATATACATAAAATAGGTTTTTCTATTGTAAGTCTTCACGTACAAGTTTATTCAGTGGTAATTGCTTTTCTGATTAAAGTTTTCATAAGCCTCTAAGGTTGTAAAACCTTAAGAACAATCTGTGTTCTTCGTCTAATCAAACAGATTAGAGGTGATTGTAAGCATTGAGTTTGGTAATACAAGTGATCTTTGATTATGTTTATGTGTTATTTGTTTTGAAAGTTTTTCTTAAAACAGATAAGTGTTATTCCGCAAACTTCTTAATTAGACTTTGATTCAATAAAAGGTTAATGGTTTATACTCTGATTTATTCAAACCAGTTAATATTAGGTAGTGATTTTGATCTTGACAAGTGGTATCAGAGCCACAAGTCTTTCATTGTTTTCAAAGTCAGAAGGTTTCTTTTAAAATTTTTAATTTTCTGAAATAGAATTTGATAATAGCAGTAGTGGATCTGGGCAAGGATTCAAAGTGCCTATGCTCAAACCCACTGAGTTTGAGATATGGAAACTCAGGATTCAACAGCACATTCAATTTATTGATTATGCCATATGGGAAGCTGTTGAATTTCCTCTTGTAGTTGATCCTGAACTTGATGTTGAGGGCAAACCCATAAAAACTTCTCCAAAAACTGAACTTGAAAGAAAGGCTAGAATGAATTAAGTGAAAGCTCTTACACTTCTACAGATAGCCATTCCTAATGCTTATCAAGACCAGTTTAAAAAGTTTTACACTGCTTATTCTCTTTGGATTGCTTTAGAGAAAAGATTTGCTGGCAATGCTAGCACCAAGAGAAATCAAAAGGATCTTTTGAAACAGCAGTTTGAGAACTTTTCTGGTGGCAAGAATGAAAACCTTACTCAAATATTTGACAGGTTTAACAAACTGATAGGTGAATTGGAGAGTGCCAAAGTCTGCTTGGATCAAGATGAAGTAAACAGAAAATTTCTTAGATCTCTTGGTGAAGAGTGGACAGTCTATGCTGCCCAATGGAGAACCAAAGACACTCTTGATGAAATAGAGTTGGATGATCTTTACAACAGTCTGAGAGTGTTTGAAACTGAGATTGAAACTAAAATGAAATCCTTTTCTTATAATCATAACACTGCTCTACTGTCATCAGCATTATCTGATAAATCTAACTGTTGTGATTCCTTTTCAGGTGCTGATGTTAACTCTACTGAAGCTCATTATGAAGCTTTTGTTGCTAATGATGGACTGTCTGCTCTAAATGCTGAAGCTTTAGAACAGATCGATGATCTAGAAGAGATGGACTTGAAATGGCAGCATGCAATGTTGACTATGAGGGCTAAAAGGTTTCTAAAAAGAACTGGTAGATCCAACTTTAAAGCCAGACCAGAAGGGAAACCAACATTTGATAAATCCAAAGTTGAATGCTTTAAATGTCACAAGCTTGGCCACTTTGCCAGAGAATGCAGATCCCAAGGTCAACAGCCACAAAGACCCCATCAAACTAATCAAGCTTCATCATCACAAGCACTTGTCTCTCAATAAGACAATGTGTTTAACTGGAGTGATCAGACAGAGGAAGAGTTTCAAAATCAAGCTCTAATGGCAGAAACATATAATGTCACCTTCACTGAACTACCATCTGAGGTAAATGCTAAACTCTGCTCTCAAACATGCAAAAATATGGTTAAAAAGTACAGAGATCATAATGAGAGCATGTGCAAAACTCTAGC
The DNA here is from genome assembly GCA_020465985.1 of Centrapalus pauciflorus. Taxonomy (NCBI): domain Eukaryota; kingdom Viridiplantae; phylum Streptophyta; class Magnoliopsida; order Asterales; family Asteraceae; genus Centrapalus; species Centrapalus pauciflorus. The sequence goes on from JAANYP010001768.1 coordinate 540,903, forward strand.
TAAGATGGAAGAAAGGAGATATGAGTATATGCAGGCCATAGAAGATCTTGAAACACAGATCAATGACTATAAGGATAATGAGATTCAAATAGGACATGATAGAACATATCATGAGTGGGAGAAAAAGGAGCTGAATAAGAAAATAGAGTCCCTAAATAAGAAATTAGATGAGACTGAACAGAAGGTGTTAATAGCTAATTAGAAACTAGAATCTGTCAATATAGATCTAGGTTACTTCAAATTGGCAAATCAAAAGCTGGAACACCTAATGGAAGTTCAATTTAAAGATAGGGTAAAATCTCAGCTAAATCCCAAAGAAGGTATAGGATACAGAGTCACTCCACCTCCACACAAAAACAAATACATTCATCCAATGAGTGAAGTTGCTGATAGGCTTGTTAATGAACCATTAGATGAGTCTATGACCACTGTAGATCCTGTCCTTGAAAACAGTCCTGAATCTAAAGAAGATCTGATTCAAAATGAAGACTGTGAGTGCAAAGAAGTTGAGAAAGGACACAAAACAATGAGTGCACCTATAGAAGCCCCTAACCCCACTAAGAAAGAAAAAAAGAAGATGAGTGTATGCCATGCTGGTTCACATGTTTCTGTACCTTCTAACTGTAACACTGCATCTTCCTCAAAAGGTAATGTTGGGAAATAGTTTAAGTATACTCAAGCTGTTAGTTTAGACTTCTCAGACTGTTAGTAGATTTTTCATGTAAGTACAAAGTTCATGCTGCTAGTTGAAGAAACTCAAGCTGCCAGTGTAAAAGTTCAAGCTGCCAGAGCAAAACAACTCAAGCTGCTCAGTTCATGCTGTCAAGTCATTCAAGCTGCTCAACAGCTTTATAAACAAAATGTGTTGATTTTCAGGGAAGATATTTACAAGAAGATTCCAGCATATCTACTATCAGAGAAGTCATAGTCCGTCAAGGAAACATATCAAGAAGCAATATAAATACATAGAATAGGTCTTTCTATTGTATAAGAGTTTCTGCGTATTTTGAGTCTGTAATTGCTTTATTGATAGAGTTTTCATAAGCCTCTAAGGTTGTAAAACCCTAAGAACAGTCTGTGTTCTTGTCTAATCAAACAGATTAGAGGTGATTGTAATCATTGAATTCAGCAATACAAACAGTCTTGATTACTTCTTATGTTTTATGCTTAATTGATTCTGAAAGTTTTTGTTAAAATAATTAAGTGTTATTCCGCAAACTTCTTAATTAAACTTTGATTCAAAGCAAGATTATTGATTTATACTCTGATAAATTCAAATCAGTTAATCTTGGTTATTCATAATTTTCATCATTTTTAGATCCTGACAAGTGGTATCAAAGCCAGGTTTGTCAAACCAGGTTATTCAAATCAGGTTTTTCAAACCAGGTTATTCTTTGTTTTTCAAAGTCGAAAACTTTCTTTCAAATTTTTAATCTTTTTCAATGGAATTTGAAAATAGCAGCAGTGGATCTGGGCAAGGACTCAAAGTGCCTATGCTCAAGCCCACTGAGTTTGAGATGTGGAAACTCAGGATTCAACAGCATATTCAATTCATTGATTATGCCATATGGGAAGCTGTTGAATTCCCTCCTGCAGTTGATCCAGAACTTGATGCTGAGGGAAAACCAGTCAAAACTCCTCCAAAAACTGAACTTGAAAGGAAGGCTAGAATGAATGAAGTGAAAGCACTGACATTATTACAAATAGCCATTCCTAATGCTTATCAACATCAGTTCAAAAAGTTTTATACTGCTCACTCTCTTTGGAATGCCTTAGAGAAGAGGTTTGCTGGTAATGCAAGTACCAAGAGAAATCAAAAGGACCTCTTGAAACAGCAGTATGAAAACTTTTCTGGTGGCAAGAATGAAAACCTCACTCAAATCTTTGACAGGTTCAACAAACTGATAAGTGAACTGGAAAGTGCAAAGGTCAATCTGGATCAAGATGAAGTCAACAGAAAGTTTCTCAGATCTCTTGGAGAAGAATGGACAGTCTATGCTGCACAGTGGAGAACAAAAGACACACTTGATGAGATAGAATTGGATGATCTATACAACAGTCTAAGAGTGTTTGAGACTGAAATTGATGCTAAAAAGAAATCCTTTTCTTATAATCACAACACTGCTCTTCTGTCCTCTGAAAAATCTAATAACTGTGATTCTTTTTCAGGTGGTGATGGCAATTCTGCTGAAATTCATTATGAAGCTTTTGTTGCCAATGATGGATTATTTGCTCTAAATGTTGAAGACTTGGAACAAATTCATCCAGATGATCTTGAAGAGATGGATTTAAAGTGGCAACATGCAATGCTGACCATGAGAGCCAAAAGATTTCTAAAAAGAACTGGTAGGACCAACTTTCAAGCCAAAACAGAAGGCAAACCATCTTTTGATAAATCAAAAGTGGAATGCTATAAATGCCATAAGCTTGGTCACTTTGCCAGAGAATGTAGATCTCAAGGTCAACAGCCATCAAGGACTTCACAGCCCATCCAAGCTTCCTCATCAACAGCACTTGTCTCTCAAGAAGACAATGTGTTTGACTGGAGTGATCAGACAGAGGAAGAATTCCAAAATCAAGCACTTATGGCAGAAACATCAAATGTCTCCTCCACTGAACTACCATCTGAGGTAAATTCTAAACTCTGCTCTCAATCATGCAAAAATATGGTTAAAAAGTACAGAGATCATAATGAGAGCATGTGCAAAACTCTAGCTAAGATGGAAGAAAGGAGATATGAATATATGCAAGCCATAGAAGATCTGGAAAAACAGATCAATGATTATAAGGATAATGAGATTCAAATGGGGTATGATAGAAACTATCATGAATGGGAGAAAAAGGAACTCAATAAGAAAATAGAATCTCTGAATAAAAAGGTAGAAGAATCTGAACAGAAGGTGTTAGAGGCTAATAAGAAACTGGAATCTGTTAACATAGATCTAGGTAACTTCAAGTTAGCAAATCAAAAGCTAGAACACCTAATGGAAGTTCAATTCAAAGATAGAGTCAAATCTCAGGTCAATCCCAAAGAAGGAATAGGATACAGAGCTACTCCACCTCCATATAATAACAAGTACATTCATCCAATGAGTGAAGTTGCTGATAGACTTGTTAATGAACCACTAGATGAGTCTATGACTATTGTAGATCCTATCCTTGATAGCAGTCCTGAACCAAAAGAAGATAAGAGTCAAAATAGAGACTGTGACACAAAGAGTGCACCCATAGAAGTCCAAGTTCCCAGTAAGAAAGGAAAAGAGAAGATGAGTGTATGCAATGCTACTCCACAAGTTTCTGTACATTCTAACTGTAACACTGCATCTTCATCAAAAGGAACTAAAAGAGGTAAAACTGTTTCTATCTGCACATGCCAAAAGCATGGTGTTCAAAAGTTTCCTAAACAACAGCAGGTAAGAGGAAACCAGAGAAACAAGAACCAGAAATTGACAGAAAAGTCTGGTGTTCCAATTCAAACTGTCAAAAGATGCTTTCACTGTGGAAGGAAGAATCACTTAGCCAAGGATTGTTTTTACAAACCAGCTGTTGCAAAACAGACTGTGCATCACACAAAATCAAATCCTAAACAGGCAAAGCACTCAAAAGTGAAACCTTCCACAGCAGCTCCAAAGAGAACAGTTGATCACAGATTCTCAAAAGTTAATAAAAAACAGTCCACACATCAAAAACAAGTTTTGGCAAAGCCTAAATCAAGTTTTAAACAAATATGGTGTGTCAAGGACAAATCTGTTGCTCAAACTGCTAATGCAAAAGATCAGACTGCTAAGTCAAAATCTGATGCTGTTAGTGCAAAAACTGAAACTGTTAGCACTACAAACACAGCTCAAGCTGCTGGGCATCAAACTGGAGCTGCTAGTGAATCATCTGAGACTGTCAAAAGACAAGATGATCAAAATAATTGGATACCTCATATTATCACTAAATACTCTCCAAAGACTCCATCAGTAGATCTCACCAAATACAAAAAGTCAAAAACAGTTTTTAGTTATGTCAATGTACAAGGCCAACCCAAAACCAATTTGGTTTGGGTTTACTCCACTACTAACTAAGCTGTTATTTGTGCAGGGCAACCACAGGTCTCCTCATAGGACAAGATGGCATCTGGACAGTGGATGCTCTAGGCACATGACAGGCAATTCTGAATGCTTGTCAAATTTCAAAGGCTTTGATGGAGGTTTTGTTGCATTTGGAGGCAACTCAAAAGGAGGTAAGGTTACAGGTAAAGGTACTGTAAATGCAGGCAACATGACATTCCATGATGTTTTGTATGTTGAACAGCTTAAGTACAATTTATTGAGTGTCTCTCAAATCTGTGACAAACAAAACATTGTTCTGTTCACAGATTCTGAGTGCATTGTTCTTTCAAAGGATTTCAAAATTCCTGAAAATCTTGTTTTACTTAGAACACCAAGAAAGGACAATGTTTACTGCCTAGACACAGCTCTTTTGACTAAATCAAATACTTTAAGCTGTTTAATATCCAAAGCATCATCAAATGAGTCTGCTCTTTGGCATAGAAGGATGTGTCACATGAACCTCAGGTCCATGAATGATTTAGTTAAAAAGAATCTGGTAAGAGGATTACCACAAAAGGAGTTCATTTGTGATGATCATTGTGTAGCATGTCTTAAAGGTAAGCAACATAAAACTTCTCATAAGGCCAAAGAAGTAAATTCAATCTCATCTGTTCTTCAGCTGTTACATATGGATCTATTTGGTCCAACATCTGTTTTGAGTTTGAATAAAAGGGCATACTGTTTAGTCATTGTTGATGATTTCACCAGATTTACTTGGGTTTACTTTCTTAAGTCCAAAGATGAAACTGCTGAGCTTGTTAAGTCTTTTATCCTTAAGATAGAAAACCAATCCAATTCCAAAGTTAAGGTGATAAGATCAGACAATGGAACTGAATTTAAAAATCAAATTCTAAACAGTTTCTGTGAGTCCAAAGGTATTGCTAGACAATATAGTGCACCAAGAACACCACAGCAAAATGGTGTAGCTGAAAGAAAGAATAGAACATTAATTGAGGCTGCTAGAACAATGTTAGCTGATTCCAATCTGCCTATGACTTTCTGGGCAGAAGCTGTTAATACAGCCTGTTATGTTCTAAATAGGGTTCAAGTAGTTCAATCACAAGGAAAAACTCCCTATGAGTTATTCCACAACAGAAGTCCCCTAATTGCTTTCTTCAAGCCTTTTGGATGCCCATGTACTATTCTTCACACTAAGACTCACTAAGGGAAGTTTGAGAGTAAGGCTGAAGAAGGATTTTTTGTAGGATACTCAAATCAAAGTAAAGCCTATAGAGTATACAACAGTGTATCTAAAACAATTGAAGAAAGTGCCAATGTTGAATTTAATGAAAATACTGCTAACATCAAAGGCACTGGTCCTGATTGGTTATTTGATTTAGATTCACTAACAAATTCTCTGAGCTTTGCTGAGTTTACTGCAGAAGCTGATGCATACACGGTTGAAGCTGCTAACACAAATTCTCATGCTGCCAATACAATTTCTCATGCTGTTGGCACAAAGTTTCAGACTGCTGCAGATTCAACAAGTTGGGATGACTTCACCACTCTACCACTTCTGTCATGTGATCCTCCAGGGGTCCTGAGCACTCAACATGATGCAAATTCAGACACTGAAGTGCCATTCCCAAGTCCTGACAGCACAGCTCAAACACAAAAGGAAACAGCTCCAGTTTCTAGGCTAGCAGTCCCAACAGCTTCTCAAGCTGTTAGCCTAGAAACTCAAGCTGTTCCAGAAACTGAACCATTCACTGGTTCTGATGGAGATGACACAAACCTTGGAACGTCCTTCCAAACAGAGAGAGAACCCACACTAAGAGTTCATAAGTATCACCCTCTCAATCAAATACTGGGTGATCCAAGCACTCCTGTTCAAACAAGGAAGATGGTCCACAATGAGACTGCTGCTGCTGAACAAGCAGTTCCAGAATTCAGCCTAGCTGCTTTTGAACATGCCTGCTTCATGTCTCAACTAGAACCTAAAAAGGCATCAGAAGCACTAAAAGATTCATCCTGGATTGAAGCTATGCAAGAAGAGCTTTTACAGTTCAAAATTCAGAATGTATGGACTCTGGTGGATCTTCCTAAAGGAAAGAGAGCAATAGGTACAAGATGGGTGTTCAGAAACAAGAAAGATGAGAGAGGGATAGTCATCAAAAATAAAGCAAGATTAGTAGCACAAGGGTACACTCAAGAAGAAGGAATAGATTATGATGATGTTTTTGCTCCAGTGGCAAGAATTGAAGCCATCAGACTATTTCTAGCATATGCAAGTTTCAAAGGCTTTAAAGTGTATCAAATGGATGCTAAGTCTGCTTTCTTGTATGGGAAAATTGAAGAAGAAGTATATGTGTGTCAACCTCCTGGTTTTGAAGACTACAAGTATCCAGACAAGGTGTACAAGCTAGACAAAGCTCTTTATGGTCTTCACCAAGCCCCCAGAGCATGGTATGACACACTGTCCTCATATCTTCTATAGAATGACTTCAAGAGAGGCACTCTGGACAAAACACTTTTCACTAAATCCATCAAAACTGAGATTCTTCTTGTCCAGATCTATGTTGATGACATCATCTTTGGCTCAACTAATGATAGGTTGTGCAAAGACTTTGAGGCCCTAATGCACAAAAAGTTTCAAATGAGTTCAATGGGGGAACTCACATTCTTTCTAGGGCTGCAGGTCAAACAGAAGCCTACTGGTCTATTCATAAGTCAATCAAAGTATGTCAAAGACATACTGGAAAAGTTTGGCTATCAAGACACAAAGGTTGCAAGCACTCCAATGGATCCTCATAAACAGCTTCATACAGACAAAGATGGCATAGATGTGGACATTCATCTATACAGATTCCTTATAGGATCTCTCATGTATCTAACATCTTCTAGACCTGATATAATGTTTGCTGTTTGTGTGTGTGCCAGGTTTCAATGTTCACCAAAGGATTCTCACTTGGTTGCTGTTAAGAGAATCTTCAGATACCTTAAAGGCCAACCACATTTAGGCCTCTGGTATCCCAAAGACTCTCCTTTTGAACTAACTGCATATTCTGACAGTGACTATGGTGGTTGCAACATTGACAGAAAATCCACAACTGGTGGATGTAAATACTTAGGAGCAAGACTGGTCTCTTGGCAATGCAAGAAACAAACAACTGTCTCCACATCATCCACTGAAGCAGAATACGTAGCAGCTGCAAGCTGCTGCTCCCAGGTAATGTGGATTCAAAATCAGCTAAGAGACTATGGTATGAACTTCTTATCCACTCCTATTTATATTGACAATTCAAGTGCCATTAGCATTGTGCAAAACCCAGTGAAATTCCCAAAAACCAAGCATATAGAAATCAGATTTCACTTCATCAGAGATAGTAATGAAAAGAAGTTAATCCAAGTTACCAAGATACATACAGATGATCAGCTAGCTGATCTATTTACAAAACCTTTTGATGTAGGAAGGTTCACTTTCCTAATATCAAACATTGGTATGGTAAACATGGATTAATTGATTTCTATTATTATCAACTAAATATGCTAATTTAAGGGGGAGACACTATTCCATTGAAAAGTTGCACAATTTTACACTAACAGCATGAGTCTTTTCTCATGCTGCTAGTTCATTTTTTCATGCTGCTAGTTCATTTTCTCATGCTGCTAGTTATTTTCACTTGATCTGTCAAAGTGTGCAGGGCATTTAGGTAATTTCCCAAATGTGTGCGCGGGACCTAACCTTTTCGAAACCTTTAAAGGTCCCAGTTTCGTTCAGTTGTAACTACCAGTTACATATTCTTCTTCCACGGCCTTCTGTTTTCTCTCTGAACGATACACACACTCTTTTCAAACCCTAAACCCCAAACCGTCGTTTCTTGATCAATGGAGTTCGTAAAAGAACACAACTGCCTCCCATACACCCTGAAACACAGTGACCTTCAACCGTTCCATGATATGATGGACTTCCTCAGGCACTCCCATATCCACTATGCCCTCAATATTAACCCCACTATATACATATCTCATATTGAGCAATTCTGGAATCATGCCTACGTTCAAACCATCAATGGAGTGCCTACCCTGACTTCCAATATCGATGGTACTACCATCAATATCACCGAGGAGTCCATCAGACATCATCTGCATCTTCAAGATGCCACAGGTATAAAAGACCTATCTCTTACTGCTTTACACTTTGGTCTTCAAAATATCGGATATAGGGGCCCTGCTGATTCTTTTACTTTCTTGAAAGCACACTTTTCTCCTAAATGGAAATACCTTGTGCATATTATTCAGCAATGTTTAAGCCCCAAAAGAACTGGTTGGTCCGAATTTTCTTCAAATATTGTCACTGCCTTAGTGTGCTTTTCTACTGGCCAACAGTTCAATTTTTCAAATATGATCTTTCAAGGAATGTTAAGGCATCATTCCCTGAAGAATGGGAAATTTTTGATGTATCCTCGATTTTTGGCAAAAATAATTGCACACACCTGCACTACTTCAAATTTACATAAGAGGATACATGTTTCCCATAGGCACTCACTATCTTCAATCAAAAGGCTGATAAAGCCAAGTGCCAATTTTGTCAGCATTGATGCTCCATTGCCCTCTGCAATGATGAACATCATCACACCAAACAGAGGAGAGGGGCCTGAGCAGACACAGCCCAACATTACTGCTTCAACCCCAGGACCCCAACCCACTCCTCGTGATACAGATATTCCCTCTGATCCTTTTGTACAGCCCAAACGTCCTCCCTTAGACAAGAGCCATATATCCCTGTGCAGGAGGATACTTCTGCACAGAATATCCAAAGGGAACCAATTGAGGACACTCCCAACCTCACTCAGGAGGTGAACATCTCTTCTGAGACTGTTCATATGGGTTTTGTGGCTGGCACTACTGATGTCTCTGCACAAGAGGCACAGGACAGGACCAACATCTCTAAGACCACACCCATGGCAACAGCAAGTGTGCAAACACGAGCTGGAATTCCCCAGTACCAAGAAAAGAGGGGCCCAGAGGTTTCTACTTCTGGTGTTAATGTCAGTGATAGACCACAAACACCCCTGGTGTTTTCTGATCTTGAGACTAGCCTGCAACTGATGCTCTTAACGGATCCAAAGCTGAAACCTGTTGTAACAATGTTGGAATACCAAATGTCCATCATTGCTGCACAGGGGGCACAAATTCATGCACTCAAACAGGCAGAAGCTGCTCACAATCAGAAACTGGCTTATCTACACAAAGGATTTACTCTGTGTGGGAATAAGCTCATCAAACTAGAGCAGTTGATTCAAACCCATGTGGCAAAGGTTGTAGGTCCTTCTGACCAAACCAATGCTTCCAAAAAGGGGGAGAATCAGGAAGTTCCCGAACTAGTCCAAGCAGCTCCAACACCAACAGTCCAAGCAGCATCAACAGCTCCATCTTCTAGGCTAGCAGTCCCAACAGCTTCTCAAGCTGTTAGCCTAGAAACTCAAGCTGCTTCTACAAGAACAACTGGAGTTGTTATAAGAGAAGGCAGTCAAGCTCCATCCAGTTCAGTCCAAGCTACATCTTCTGCTACAAAAGATAAGGGCAAGGGTATTCTGATTGAGTCTCCAAAGCACAAATTTTCTACCAGAGAAGCCCAGATTGCCTTTGATGCTGAGATTGCCAGAAAGTTAGCAGAAGAACAAGATCAGGCCTTAGACCAGCAAACCCATGCCCCAATGCAAGATGATGAAACCTTAGGAGATTACCTAAGAGGGTTTGTGGTCAAGCAAGGTGAAAGGAAGAGGAAGATGCCAACTGGGCATACCAAGGCTGAGGTGAGAAGATTCTTAATCAATTTTGCCGTTGCAGCAGACATTCCAAAGAAAATTGCTCAGTCCATGAGTACTGAAAGGCTGCAGGAAATCCATGATAAAGAAATGGAGAAAAGAAAGAAAACAAGAGTCTCTTCAGTAGTTCAGCCATTACCAACAGTTCAACCGTCCCAATCAGTCCAACCATCATCCAAACCAGTCCACCCTGAAGCTGCCAGTGCACCTGCTCCCACTGATCAACCTACTGCTTCTATTCCATCATCTGTTAAGAAGGTGATTTTTCAGCACCATTTGCAAAAAGCTATGGAAATAGAAAAGTTGATTGATCAACATGACTTCACAAAGCCAGAAATCAACTACTGGTTTGCTAGGTCTCTGGATGAAAGAAATCTAAGGGTCAAGTTTGTGATACGGAGAGAGTCTGGACCAGAAGAAGAGTTTGATACATTCTGGCAGATGGTTCATAAGCTGACCAGAGATGAACTGATAAAGATGTACCACATAGGTTCTGTTTCTCAAGTTAGATCTGATCTTCCACAAGTAAAACAACTCATCAGAGATCTAAGTTCAGTTGCTGATGCTGAATTTGCAAGAAAAGAAGTAGAAGATGCTGAGAAGAAAGGGAAACAGATCAAGGAAGTACATATTTTTGTCAAATCCAGAACCTACAGAATTCAATTCAAAGATGGGTTTGGTATTTTCTTCAATCTCGAGTTTTACAATTTTTCAAAAGATATGCTGCTGCAAATAAAATCAGTTAGGATATCTTGTGATAGAGATGAGATGAAGAAAGAATTTTTGAAGGCTGTAGATCAGAAGCTTGCACAGTTGTAAGTTTTTGAAAGCCTTGGTTTGTAAATAACAGTTTACTTATTCATTTCCTTATTTGTATAGAACTTAAAGTCTTGTGTAAAGAATTTAAGTTAGGGGGAGATTGTTGGGAAATAGTTTAAGTATACTCAAGCTGTTAGTTTAGACTTCTCAGACTGTTAGTAGATTTTTCATGTAAGTACAAAGTTCATGCTGCTAGTTGAAGAAACTCGAGCTGCCAGTGTAAAAGTTCAAGCTGCCAGAACAAATCAACTCAAGCTGCTCAGTTCATGCTGTCAAGTCATTCAAGCTGCTCAACAGTTTCATAAACAGAATGTGCTGATTTTCAGGGAAGATATTTACAAGAAGATTCCAGCATATCTACTATCAGAGAAGTCATAGTCCGTCAAGGAAACATATCAAGAAGCAATATAAATACATAGAATAGGTCTTTCTATTGTATAAGAGTTTCTGCGTATTTTGAGTCTGTAATTGCTTTATTGATAGAGTTTTCATAAGCCTCTAAGGTTGTAAAACCCTAAGAACAGTCTGTGTTCTTTGTCTAATCAAACAGATTAGAGGTGATTGTAATCATTGAATTCAGCAATACAAACAGTCTTGATTACTTCTTATGTTTTA
>JAANYP010001768.1:553246-617227 GCA_020465985.1 Centrapalus pauciflorus
AATTGTATTGGCAGCATGAGAATTTGTGTTAGCAGCTTCAACCCTGTATGCATCAGCTTCTGCAGTAAACTCAGCAAAGCTCAGAGAATTTGTTAGTGAATCTAAATCAAATAACCAATCAGGACCAGTGCCTTTGATGTTAGCAGTATTTTCATTAAATTCAACATTGGCACTTTCTTCAATTGTTTTAGACACTCTATTGTATACTCTATAGGCTTTGCTTTGAGTTGAGTATCCTACAAAAAATCCTTCTTCAGCCTTACTCTCAAACTTCCCTAATTGAGTCTTAGTGTGAAGAATGGTACATGGGCATCCAAAAGGCTTGAAGAAAGCTATTAGGGGACTTCTGTTGTGGAATAGCTCATAGGGAGTTTTCCATTGTGATTGAACTACTTGAACCCTATTTAGAACATAACAGGCTGTATTAACAGCTTCTGCCCAGAAAGTCATAGGCAGATTGGAATCAGCTAACATTGTTCTAGCAGCCTCAATTAATGTTCTATTCTTTCTTTCAGCTACACCATTTTGCTGTGGTGTTCTTGGTGCACTATATTGTCTAGCAATACCTTTGGACTCACAGAAACTGTTTAGAATTTGATTTTTAAATTCAGTTCCATTGTCTGATCTTATCACCTTAACTTTGGAATTGGATTGGTTTTCTATCTTAAGGATAAAAGACTTAACAAGCTCAGCAGTTTCATCTTTGGACCTAAGAAAGTAAACCCAAGTAAATCTGGTGAAATCATCAACAATGACTAAACAGTATGCCCTTTTATTCAAACTCAAAACAGATGTTGGACCAAATAGATCCATATGCAACAGCTGAAGAACAGATGAGATTGAATTTACTTCTTTGGCCTTATGAGAAGTTTTGTGTTGCTTACCTTTAAGACATGCTACACAATGATCATCACAAATGAACTCCTTTTGTGGTAAACCTCTTACCAGATTCTTTTTAACTAACTCATTCATGGACTTGAAGTTCATGTGACACATCCTTCTATGCCAAAGAGCAGACTCATTTGATGATGCTTTGGTTATTAAACAGCTTAAAGTATTTGATTTAGTCAAAAGAGCTGTGTCTAGGCAGTAAACATTGTCCTTTCTTGGTGTTCTAAGTAAAACAAGATTTTCAGGAATTTTGAAATCCTTTGAAAGAACAATGCACTCAGAATCTGTGAACAGAACAATGGTTTGTTTGTCACAGATTTGAGAGACACTCAATAAATTGTACTTAAGCTGTTCAACATACAAAACATCATGGAATGTCATGTTGCCTGCATTTACAGTACCTTTACCTGTAACCTTACCTCCTTTTGAATTGCCTCCAAATGCGACAAAACCTCCATCAAATCCTTTGAAATTTGACAAGCATTCAGAATTGCCTGTCATGTGCCTAGAGCATCCACTGTCCAGATGCCATCTTGTCCTATGAGGAGACCTGTGGTTGCCCTGCACAAATAACAGCTTAGTTAGTAGTGGAGTAAACCCAAACCAAATTGGTTTTGGGTTGGCCTTGTACATTGAAATAACTAAAAACTGTTTTTGACTTCTTGTATTTGGTGAGATCTACTGATGGAGTCTTTGGAGAGTATTTAGTGATAATATGAGGTATCCAATTATTTTGATCATCTTTTCTTCTGACAGTCTCAGATGATTCACTAGCAGCTCCAGTTTGATGCCCAGCAGCTGGAGCTGTGTTTGTAGTGCTAACAGTTTCAGTTTTTGCACTAACAGCATCAGATTTTGACTTAGCAGTCTGATCTTTTGCATTAGCAGTTTGAGCAACAGATTTGTCCTTGACCCACCATATTTGTTTAAAACTTGATTTAGGCTTTGCCAAAACTTGTTTTTGATGTGTGGACTGTTTTTTATTAACTTTTGAGAATCTGTGATCAACTGTTCTCTTTGGAGCTGCTGTGGAAGTTTTCACTTTTGAGTGCTTTGCCTGTTTAGGATTTGATTTTGTGTGATGCACAGTCTGTTTTGCAACAGCTGGTTTGTAAAAACAATCCTTAGCTAAGTGATTCTTCCTTCCACAGTGAAAGCATCTTTTGACAGTTTGAATTGGAACACCAGACTTTTCTGTCAATTTCTGGTTCTTGTTTCTCTGGTTTCCTCTTACCTGCTGTTGTTTAGGAAACTTTTGAACACCATGCTTTTGGCATGTGCAGATAGAAACAGTTTTACCTCTTTTAGTTCCTTTTGATGAGGATGCAGTGTTACAGTTAGAATGTACAGAAACTTGTGGAGTAGCATTGCATACACTCATCTTCTCTTTTCCTTTCTTACTGGGAACTTGGACTTCTATGGGTGCACTCTTTGTGTCACAGTCTCTATTTTGACTCTTATCTTCCTTTGGTTCTGGACTGCTATCAAGGATAGGATCTACAATAGTCATAGACTCATCTAATGGTTCATTAACAAGTCTATCAGCAACTTCACTCATTGGATGAATGTACTTGTTATTATATGGAGGTGGAGTAGCTCTGTATCCTATTCCTTCTTTGGGATTGACCTGAGATTTGACTCTATCTTTGAATTGAACTTCCATTAGGTGTTCTAGCTTTTGATTTGCTAACTTGAAGTTACCTAAATCTATGTTAACAGATTTCAGTTTCTCATTAGCCTCTAACACCTTCTGTTCAGTTTCTTCTACCTTTTTATTCAGAGATTCTATTTTCTTATTGAGTTCCTTTTTCTCCCATTCATGATAGTTTCTATCATACCCCATTTGAATCTCATTATCCTTATAATCATTGATCTGTTTTTCCAGATCTTCTATGGCTTGCATATATTCATATCTCCTTTCTTCCATCTTAGCTAGAGTTTTGCACATGCTCTCATTATGATCTCTGTATTTTTTAACCATATTTTTGCATGATTGAGAGCAGAGTTTAGAGTTTACCTCAGATGGTAGTTCAGTGGAGGAGACATTTGAGGTTTCTGCCATAAGTGCTTGATTTTGGAATTCTTCCTCTGTCTGATCACTCCAGTCAAACACATTGTCTTCTTGAGAGACAAGTGCTGTTGATGAGGAAGCTTGGATGGGCTGTGAAGTCCTTGATGGCTGTTGACTTGAGATCTACATTCTCTGGCAAAGTGACCCAGCTTATGGCATTTATAGCATTCCACTTTTGATTTATCAAAAGATGGTTTGCCTTCTGTTTTGGCTTGAAAGTTGGTCCTTCCAGTTCTTTTCAGGAATCTTTTGGCTCTCATGGTCAGCATTGCATGTTGCCACTTTAAATCCATCTCTTCAAGATCATCAGGATGGATTTGTTCCAAGTCTTCAACATTTAGAGCAAATAATCCATCATTGGCAACAAAAGCTTCATAATGAGTTTCAGCAGAATTGCCATCACCACCTGAAAAAGAATCACAGTTATTAGATTTTTCAGAGGACAGAAGAGCAGTGTTGTGATTATAAGAAAAGGATTTCTTTTTAGCATCAATTTCAGTCTCAAACACTCTTAGACTGTTGTATAGATCATCCAATTCTATCTCATCAAGTGTGTCTTTTGTTCTCCACTGTGCAGCATAGACTGTCCATTCTTCTCCAAGAGATCTGAGAAACTTTCTGTTGACTTCATCTTGATCCAGATTGACCTTTGCACTTTCCAGTTCACTTATCAGTTTGTTGAACCTGTCAAAGATTTGAGTGAGGTTTTCATTCTTGCCACCAGAAAAGTTTTCATACTGCTGTTTCAAGAGGTCCTTTTGATTTCTCTTGGTACTTGCATTACCAGCAAACCTCTTCTCTAAGGCATTCCAAAGAGAGTGAGCAGTATAAAATTTTTTAAACTGATGTTGATAAGCATTAGGAATGGCTATTTGTAATAATGTGAGTGCTTTCACTTCATTCATTCTAGCCTTCCTTTCAAGTTCAGTTTTTGGAGGAGTTTTTACTGGTTTTCCCTCAGCATCAAGTTCTGGATCAACTGCAGGAGGGAATTCAACAGCTTCCCATATGGCATAATCAATGAATTGAATATGCTGTTGAATCCTGAGTTTCCACATCTCAAACTCAGTGGGCTTGAGCATAGGCACTTTGAGTCCTTGCCCAGATCCACTGCTGCTATTTTCAAATTCCATTGTAAAAGATTAAAAATTTTGAAGAAAGTTTTCGACTTTGAAAAACAAAGAACGACCTGGCTCTGATACCACTTGTCAGGATCTGAAAATTATGAAAATTATGAATAACCAAGATTAACTGATTTGAATTTATCAGAGTATAAATCAATAATCTTGCTTTGAATCAAAGTTTAATTAAGAAGTTTGCGGAATAACACTTAATTATTTTAACAAAAACTTTCAGAATCAATAAAGCATAAAACATAAGAAGTAATCAAGACTGTTTGTATTGCTGAATTCACTGATTACAATCACCTCTAATCTGTTTTGATTAGACGAAGAACACAGACTGTTCTTAGGGTTTTACAACCTTAGAGGCTTAAGAAAACTTAAACAATAAAGCAATTACAGACTCAAAATATGCAGAAAACTTCTCTCTCTATGCATATTTCTTCTATACAATATTCTGTCTATTTATATTGCTTTATGGACGTGTTTCCTTGAAGGACTATGACTTCTCTGATAGTAGATATGCTGGAATCTTCGTGTAGATATCTTCCCTGAAAATCAGCACATTCTGTTTATGAAACTGTTGAGCAGCTTGAATGACTTGACAGCATGAACTGAGCAGCTTGAGTTGTTTTGCTCTGGCAGCTTGAACTTTTACACTGGCAGCTCGAGTTTCTTCAACTAGCAGCATGAACTTTGTACTTACATGAAAAATCTACTAACAGTCTGAGAAGTCTAAACTAACAGCTTGAGTATACTTAAACTATTTCCCAACAGGATTCATCAATCGGACCAATATATCTTCTATCCAAAGCTTCAGAGACGAAATCCATTCTATGGCACAGACGTATACAACACTTGCACCTGAGGAAAATAAACTACATCACTAAACATGGACTGGTGCAAGGTGTCCCGATGAAGAGTTTTCAGTTTGAGGACAAGTGTGTACCATGCAAGAAAGGCAAACAACACAAGAAGTCACACAAGTCTAAGACTTAGAACTCAATAGCTTCCACTTTCGATTTGTTGCATATGAACCTATTTGGACCTATCAACAAAAGGAGTATAGGTGGTAGTTGGTACTGTTTAGTTATCACTGATGTTTACTCACGTTTTTCATGGGTTTTCTTTTTAGGTACGAAGGACGAAACAGCTGCAAAGTTGATTGGGTTCTTAGACCAAGTCGAAAACTCCTATGGGGCGAGGGTAAAACGTATCAGGAGTGACAATGGAACAGAGTTTAAAAACACAGTAGTTGGTGTATATTGCCTATCCAAAGGCATAGTGCATCAATTTAGTGCACCTTATGAGCCACAACAAAATGGGGTGGCAGAACGGAAGAACATGATTTTGATTGAGGCAGCAAGGACCATGCTCTCAGATTCAAAGCTTCCTACCATGTTTTGGGGGGAGGCAGTGAATACCTCTTGTCATATTTTAAATCGGGTCCTTACTGTCAAATCACTGAACAAAACCTGTTATGAAGTTCTGAATAAAAGACCACCAAATTGATCTGGTTTCGAACCGTTTGGGGTACCATGTACGTTAATGAAAAAAAAACATGAACCTAAGTTTGGTGAAAAGGCTGATGAAGATTATTTCCTAGGTTATGTGCCTAACTCACCAAATAAAATGTTTTTAACAAAACAAACGGTACGGTAGAAATTGTGTATAAGACTGATGTAACAAGTTATACACATGAACCCCAAACTGGTCCGGAATGGATATTTGATTATGACTTATTGTTTGAATCATTTAACATTCCTTTGGATGGAAATGCAGGTAAAACTGAAAATGAATTATCGTCATTAAATCTGAATGACGACGGTCAAAACTTTCCAAAGATGAGCATTCCATCAACTTCTGAGCCTACAACGATAGAAGATGGGTCTCCAGCTGATAATGATTCTGAAATACCTACAAACGAGAATCAGACTACTACTTCTACTTCCGAAGACAATGATCATGAGGAAGAAAATGTACCGTCTGAGGTCGTTCCCCCTTTAGGTGAAAATGGATCAAACTTGGGAGATAATCTTAGGGTCGATGAGATTGAAACATCGAGGATAAACAAGGATCATCCGATTGAGAGCATCATAGGAAATCCGCATTCTGGTGTGAGAACTAGGAGTAGTTTGAAGAACAACACAATGCTGTTGTCGATGATTAATGACTCCAAGGCTTTTCACACTTGCCTTTATTTGTGTTTTATCTCACAAGTAGAGCCGAAGAATGTGCAAATGGCACTGAAAGACAATTCTTTGGTTGAAGCGATGCAAGAAGAACCGTCACAATTCAGAAAGCTTGATGTGTGGGAGTTAGTGCCGCTACCTCGAGGAGAAGTTGCAATAGGAACCTAGTGGGTTTTTTAGTGCAAGAGAGATGATCGGGGTATTGTTACTCGCAACAAGGCAGGACTTGTAGTAAAGGGATTCAACCAAGAAGAGGGAATAGATTACAACGAGGTGTTTGCACCAGTGGCAAGGCTTGAGGTAATCCGTTTGTTTCTGGCATTTGCGTCCTTTAAAGGATTCAAAGTCTATCAACTTGATGTAAAGAGTGCCTTTCTGTATGGAAAGGTGAAGGAACTGGTGTACGTCGAACAACCGCCTGGGTTCACTGATCCGAAGTTTCCCGACAGAGTGTATCGACTAGATAAGGCTCTGTATGGATTGCATCAGGCACCAAGGGCAGGGTATGAGACGCTATCAACTCATATTTTGGACAACGGGTTTGAAAGAGGGAGAATTGATAGTACATTGTTCGTGAAGAGAAAGGGAGAAGATTTTATCTTGGTACAAGTGTACGTGGATGACATCATTTTCGGGTCATCAGATGAGCAGATGTGTAAAGATTCTGAGAAGGTGACGAAGTCAAAGTTTGAGATGAGTGCTATGGGAGAGTTAAACTTCTTTCTGGGTTTGCAAGTTGAACAGAGAAAGGAGGGCATGTTTATCCATCAGACGAAGTATGTCTACGATATTCTGGAGCGCTTTGGGATGGAAGGAACAAAGCTGACTGCTCACTTCAGTACTCCGATTCAAGTGAATCACAATCTCGGACCGGGTAAAGAAAGTGATACTTATGTGGATCCGACTCTATATCGGGCCGTGATCGGATCACTCATGTATTTAACTGCTTCTAGACCTGACATAATGTTTGCTGTGTGTATTTGTGCTAGGTTTCAAGCCAATCCGAAAGAAATGCATATGAAAGCTGTGAAGCGCATTTTGAGATACCTCAAGTTGAAACCGAAGCTGGGACTTTGGTATCATGCTGATGGTGATCTGGAATTGGAAGCATACGCGGATTCAGATTATGGAGGTTGCAGCTTGAACCGGAAGTCAACAAGTAGAGGTTGTCTGTTCCTTGGAGGGAGGCTCGTATCCTGGCAATGCAAGAAACAGACTTCGGTAGCCATGTCAACGTGCGAGGCCGAATATGTAGCTGATGGTAGTTGCTGTTCACAGGTGTTGTGGATACAACAACAATTGCGGGACTACGGTTTAACTTACACTCATACTCCCATTAGGATAGATGATCAATCTACAATTTCTATAACTAATAATCCAGTTAAACACAGTAAAACAAAGCACATAGACATAAGACATCATTTTATATGTGATTGTGCTGAAAAGAATTTAATTAAACTGGTAAAAGTGGCAACAGAAGATAATAATGCTGATTTATTCACTAAAGCTTTTGATAAGTCACGCTTTGAGTTGTTAGTTCAACTGAATGGTATGCGTAATCCAGAGTAACTTGACCTGTGTATATTTTTTTCTTTCTTTTTATAATAAGTTAGTGTTTAAGTATTATTTATTTCCTTTTATAGTAAGTTAGTAGGTTAGTTTATTAGCGTATCTTAAAAATGAAAAACAAAAGAAAACCATAAAAAGTTAAAAAAAATAGAATATTAGAAAAATGAGTTAAGTCTTAGAGACATAGGTTCAAAGTAACGAAAATTAGCACAGTCGAAACAATCTCTAAGTGTTAAGCTTTCACACATAATGCACCTTAAATTCTAAGTGATATGCACTTTCTTGTTCGATATGTTGGTAGGCATTATACATAAAGGAAATCTCAAACGCTAATAAAATGTTCAAGAAAAAGTCTTATGTACAACTAACTTAGATGTATGACCAAAAGGTTTTAATTTCTCTGTTAGAGACATATAGACAATGATTCTAATGAGGTATGCATATTTTCTGGGGGATGTATAGCACCATCAAAATACATCTTAAAAGAAAAGACAAGAAAATATTTTGATAAAAAGGAGAGAGTCAAAAACAAGTCGCTTTGCTGTACGTGAGTACAGACCTGTCACCTCTATTTTGACTCGAGTTATCAAGATAAGTCGCTTTGTTGTACGTAAGTACAGACCTGTCACCGCTGTCTTAAATAAACTTTAAGACAAACTAAGACACTCTGTTGTATGTAAACACAGAACTGTGTCCGATGTTTGCCTTTTAAAGAAAATTTGCAATACCGAAAAGTTATAATCATTGTGTGTCTGCCTTGATCATAGAAGTATATCTAAGTATGGGACACGTAAGGTAGTTTCTTGATAAATAAAAAGGCCAAGGGATATTCCAAAGTGTTAAATGTTTAAAGGGAAAATCATACCGACAATCGACTTGGAATGTATATCACGACAAAAAAACAATGGAATAAAAAATTCCTAAGTGTGAAAATGAAATACTGAAAGTGCGTTTTACACAGCTATCTGATTGAACCTTCATTGACTTTCTCGCAAAAATATTCAGTTAGTTTAGGTCGTAAATTATTAAAAGTATTTTTGAGTAGTTTAAGTGTTCTTTTTATTCAAAGTTTATTTTATTTTATTTTATTTTATTCAAGTAGGAAAAAGGTCAAAGTTACTAGGATGCATTTTTGGTTGAATAAACAAATATTGCGTGAAAATCTGTTGCTTAGTGTGAATAATTCTGCAAGGTTTGTAAAATTCCGTTACTCGAAAAAGTTGAAAAAGTTGAATTTTATTCAAGTATTTTCAAAATTTTCACTTAAGTTTGAAATTCAGACAAATTCGAACATCACTCCGAATTTGTCAGGATGTTCGAACTTATGCTAAGTTCGAAGGTATTTGGTATAAATAGGTCAACAGTACTTCATTTAAGGCACCTACCCTCGAATTTCTTCATTCGAACTTGTCTCCGGCGATTTCGAACTTGTTCTTCGAGCTTGTCGCGATTCGAATTTTCTCTATTCTTCAAAGTTTTGCTTCCTTTTCTCGATCGACCTCATATACTTAGGTATAGTAATCAGTAATATACAAAGTATCGGTAGTTTAGGACATTATTATGGCAAAAATCGAGTTTATTTGATGTTTATTTGAGTTGAAACTTTGTGGTTTAAAATCACAAGTTTTGACGGATAAAAGTTCAAATAAATAATATATAACATCGATTAGAACCTAATAGGACTAGATTATACTATTGATTAAGTCAAATGGGGTTAAAATCTTGGATTTTAGTTTGAAAGTGACCGACTTCGAACATGTTCTTCAGGTTCGAACTTGTCAGAAAGTTTGAATTTGTTGAAATATCTACAAGTTTGAAGTCAGTCAAGTTCGAACATATTCCTCGAATTTCTTTAAATTCCTAATATTGTTTGTTGTTTCTGTATGCAGATATGGGTGATCGGGCATTTTTAATTAAGCATAACATGGTTATGTCTGTGGATAGGGAATTGCAGAAGCTCAGCCGTGCCGTCACGTGATCGAGTTCCTGACTCAGTCGCGAGTCTCATACGCTCTGACTCACAACCTTCAAATCATATTGCCTTATGTGCGACAATTTTGGGAGCATCTTCAAGTTGATTGCTCGGTGACGCCTACAGTACTAAGAACAAGAGTTGGGGGACAGCCAATAGTCTTTTCAGCTGATATGTTAAGGCAAGTCCTACAGTTAGGATCGGAAGACCAAGAAGCAGGGCCTATAGATTTTCTGGTACATATCAGGCAAGCGGCATTTTTGAGAATGGGATATGCCCAAGACATTACGAAAGCCTAATATGTGAAGAGTGGCTTGATTGGCCAATGGCGTTATCTTGTGCATGTCATTATGGTTTGTTTTGCACCGAAGAAGGCGGGATTTGACACTATGGTGTCTAAATTGCAATCGGCGTTGATTGCTTTAGTGTACAACAAGCAGCTTATGTTTTTCTGAAATGTTTTTCGGGGAGTTTGTGCACCAAATCACAGCTCCGGTGAGGAAACAATTTTTAATGTACCCTAGATTTTCGATGATGATCATTCGCCACTTTTTGCTCAATCTGCCACCACTTCCAGATCTAAGTGGAGTGACCATAATTGATAAGAGGATTTTCACTGACTGCCAGTCCCATAATGCGAGAAGGGCTAAGCAGGTTAGGCCCCAAGTGGCAACTTTGTTCGGGGCAGTCATTGATCCTGATTTTGTAGCTCCAGAAGGTGATAATTGGACCGGTGAAGTTCAGCAACAACAACAGCAGCCACAACAACAGCAACAGCCACAACAGCGTCAATGGCAAAGAGCTCCGCCTAGAAGAGCTCTGGCAGCTAGACCATCCTCTCGCCGACAATCAGAATCTACTGCAGCTGGTCCATCCACGGAAGCTGCCGGCCCGTCGAGTTCTGCCACCCAATTTTATCAGAGGGCACAAACTCTGGAAGAGATTTGGGCTCAAGGAACTGCTGCCGAGCAAGATATTGCAGTATAATTAGTTCAAGAAATTTTGGTGCCTCCGACTGAGTTCCATGATATTTTTAGAGACATTGATGAATACCAGCCACCTGAAGCTGAGGAGATGGACACATAAGTCCAGGGGGAAGAAGAAGGAGAAAGAGTACAGGTTGAGGCTGAGGGTCAAGTAGATACCGCCTCCGAGTCTAACTCCGAGTCTAGTTCTGATGAGATAGAAGCTGTTGATCCGGCTGTCACAATTGGCAGATATGGATCGAGATTAGTGGTCAGTAGAAGAAAAATGCCAAGACCAACAGTTAGGGATGCAGAGGCAGAAGACTCTGATTTTGAAGAAGAAGATGAAGTTCCACTCGTACCTAGGCATAGGGCGAGGAGGCATAGATTTAAGCATGGAGTTCCATCCACCTCAGTCCCTCAGACAGTGTTACCGACTGCTACATCTACCTCAACCACCGCTCCATCTACGTCCACCTCCATTCCATCAACTTCGACTTCATACACAGACAATAAGCGGTTCACTGAGCTGAAAGGAAAAGTGGACTTCCAAACAGTCCAAATTTTTCAATTGTCCACAGCTGTGAAAGAGCTACAAGCGCATAATGCCAGACTTGATCAAGAGAATGCCGAGTTACGAACAACAGTGGCTGATCAACAGTCTGAGATGAAGACGATGAAGACACTCCTTGAGCAATTATTGAAAAATCTGCCAGCTCAGTGGGAGAGTAGTT
This sequence comes from Centrapalus pauciflorus, assembly GCA_020465985.1. NCBI lineage: Eukaryota > Viridiplantae > Streptophyta > Magnoliopsida > Asterales > Asteraceae > Centrapalus > Centrapalus pauciflorus. The sequence goes on from JAANYP010001768.1 coordinate 564,762, forward strand.
GTAAGGAAGATCAGGTTAGGAGAGAAGATGACGACGGCAATGACCCAGATGCTCAAAGAGAAAGTGAGCTAGCAGATCTTTCTCAAATGACTTCTCAGCAAGCACAAATTCAGGGGGAGCCTAGTCAGTCAGGTATGGGAGAACGAGGCGAAGGCGAAGCTTCAATTGTTGAACAGGAAATGATTGAAGCCCTAATAGATCTTGATGATGAAGATGAGTTTGATTTTGATCAAGAAGATTTGGAGGAAGGGGAATTCGTTCCAGAAGAGATTGTGAACTGGAAGTCTGATGATGAGTTTTTTGAAGATGAAGACGATGATGTTGATGAAGTGATCATCCCAAAGCAACCTATCACAGAACAATATGTGCATAACGATCAGAATGTGATAGACCTAGATGAGATTAACTTAGCGTCTATGGATGATTCCAAATTTGACATAGCTGAAAAGGAGCAAACTAGAGAAGAAATGATGAAGCGATGGTTCAGAAAAGAGGAGAAGAAGATAGCCTTAGCAACAAAGAAAAATATGAGACTGCCAAGTGCTGGAAAGCTCTCGGGAGGGATTTTAAGCTGGTTCTTTGATAGAGAATCGCAGCTATTCGTGCTCAAGAGAAGAGATGGGCTTCAGTACTTAAGGAGAACTATTAAGGTTTTCAAACACTGCCCAAGTGTGAAGTATAGGAACTGGCCTGGAAAGAGCTTATCAACTTAGCAGACAACCCCTACGCTGAAGTTATAGCTAAAATCATCAGAAAGCAAGGGAGGTCTGGAAACTTTGAAAGAATAAAGCCAAGGTCACGGAATAGAATGGTCTACAAGCCAGTTAGATGTCTGAAGAAAGTGCCGATGAGTCAATGCCACAGGATGGAGTCAATGCCACAAGAAAGTGGGGTACGTGGATAATGAGACGGCCAAAGCAGTTATGGAGGATCTGGATGAAAAGATTATTTTGAAAGTATACGATCCACTACATCTAATCAACTTATCCAAGGACGACCTGAGAAAACTTCATGATCAGCCGATTTTCTTTCACGAAGGCTGGAGATCCGAAGGCAGGAAGTTCAAAAAGGTGGTTAGAGTTTGTATAGAGCAGAGATTATATGCTGGTACTAGTTTGTATAGTTCTAGTACTTAGTCAAAATATATATAGTTAGAAGCTATCGTCAAGAGGGAGTCTGTTAGTGCATCATTTGTGACGATAACAGTCTAAGTATAGATGATATTTTGTAATAGTCAATTTGTTCATAATTGCATATTAATACGTGTTTGAGATATGTTTTTTATATGTTTGATATATGTTTGATATTGATTGTATATATGTTTGAACTTGGTTGTAACTGATGTCTTACAATAAGTTCAAACATAAGTTTAAAGATAAGTTCAAACATAAATTCAAAGGTAAGTTCAAACATAAGTTCTAGAACAAGTTCAAAGACAAGTTCTAGAATAAGTTCAAAGGCCATCGTTCCAAGTTATGGTGGACAAGTTCGTGGGCTTGGGCCATCTCGAACTTGTCCAAGGCAAGTTTGAATCAGGGGTTATAATTAAGTGTTAATCCGTTTTAATTAACAACTTTTGCAGAGAATTACAGCAGAGGGCGTTACGAACTTGCATAGGTATTTGTGTGTGTTCTTGGAGAGAATCACGTGTCGGGGCATTCTAGTTTGTGTCTATCATCGTGTGTGTCTCCGTGTTCCGTGTACGTGGTCTATCTGTCAAACTGCTAACGCGGATTCCGCACGCATTGGACGGCGTCGCGTCAAGATAGGATCCGTATGTAGGTTACCTTACAGACTCTTTTTCAGGATCTGATGGCAACTCTTCAGAAGTTCATTATGAAGCATTTGTTGCAAATGATGGACTTTTTGATCTTAATGCTGAAGATCTGGAACAAATCCATTCAAATGATTTAGAAGAGATGGACTTAAGTGGCAACATGCTATGTTGACTATGAGGGCCAAAAGATTTCTTAAAAGAAATGGCAGACCAAACTTTCAAGCCAGAATAGTAGGCAAGCCAGCATTTGACAAATCAAAGGTTGAGTGCTTCAAATGCCACAAACTTGGCCATTTTGCTAGAGAGTGTAGATCACAAGGTCAGCAGCCACCAAGACCCCAACAAACCAGTCAAATATCATCTTCACAAGCTCTTGTTTCTCAAGAAGACAATGTGTTTGACTGGAGTGACCAGATAGAAGAGGAGTTTCAGAATCAAGCTCTTATGGCAGAAACTACAACTGTCACTTCCACTGAACTACCATCTGAGGTAAATGCTAAACTCTGCTCTCAAGCATGCCAAAATATGGTTAAAAAGTATAGAGATCATAATGAGAGCATGTGCAAAACTCTAGCTAAGATGGAAGAGGGAAGGTATGAGTATATGCAGGCAATAGAGGATCTTGAAAAACAGATCAATAACTATAAGGATAATGAGATTCAGATGGGACATGAAAGAACATATCATGAGTGCGAGAAAAAGGAGCTAAATGAGAAAATAGAGACCCTTAATAAGAAATTAGATGAGGTTGAACAGAAGGTGTTAGAAGCTCACACGAAAGTAGAATCTATAAACATAGACTTGGGCAGCTTCAAGCTGGCCAATCAAAAGCAAGAACACCTAATGGAAGTTCAATTGAAAGATACGGTAAAATCTCAACTCAATCCCAAGGAAGGAATAGGATATAAGGCTACTCCACCTCAATATAACATTAAATACATTCATCCTATGAGTGAAGTTGCTGATGGGCTTTTGAATGAACCATTAGATGAGAAAATGAAAACTGTATATCCTATCCTTGAGGATAAGCCTGAACCTAAAGAAGAATTGGTTCCCAATGAAGGCAGTAAGAGTGAGGAAGCTGAGAGTAAGTCCATAACCATGAGTGAACCCTATTTCAAACTCAATCAAAACCAATAGTCTGAAAGGGAAAGAGAAGATGACTGAATGCAATCATGCTCCACATGTTTCTGTCGCACAAAAAGTTTCAAATGAGTTCAATGGGGGAACTAACTTTCTTTCTAGGATTGCAGGTCAAGCAGAATCCCACTGGACTTTTCATCAGCCAATCAAAGTATGTGAATGATATCCTAGAAAAGTTTGGACACAAGGACACCAAGTTTTCCAGCACACAAATGGACACTCACAAACAGCTTGATGCAAATAAAGAAGGAGTGGATGTGGATATTCATTTGTACAGATCCTTGATAGGTTCACTACTATATCTCACATCTTCTAGACCTGATATAATGTTTGTTGTTTGTGTTTGTGCCAGGTTCTAATGTGCTCCAAAGGATTCACATCTGTTTGCTGTTAAGAGAATCTTTAGATATCTAAAAGGCCCTCCAAAATTGGGCCTATGGTATCCTAAGGACTCTCCCCTTGAACTAACAGCCTACTCTGATAGTGACTATGGAGGTTGAAACATAGACAGGAAATCCATAACTGGTGGATGTCAATATCTAGGAGCAAGACTAGTCTCTTGGCAATGCAAAAAGCAAACCACAGTCTCCACTTCATCCACTGAAAAAGAATACGTTGCAGCTACCAGCTGTTGTTCCCAGGTTATGTGGATACAGAACCAACTATGCGACTATGGTATGAACTTTCTATCTACTCCTATTTACAATTACAATTCAAGTGCAATCAGCATTGTACAAAATCCAGTGAAATTTCCGAAAACCAAGCACATAGACATTAGATTCCATTTTATAAGGGACGGTAATGAAAATAAATTAATCCAAGTTACCAAAATTCATGCTGATGATCGGTTAGCTGATCTCTTTACAAAGCCATTTGATGTAGGAAGATTCACCTTTCTGGTATCAACCATTGGTATGGTAAATATGGATTAATTTGGCTTTCATCACTCTCCTCTATTCTATGAGAAAAACACTTCCTAAATGTGCTTAGTTAAGGGGGAGACACTGTTTCATTAGATGCTGTTAAATAACCAACTAACAGCTTGAGGCTATTCTCAAGTTGCTAGTTCATTTTCTCGGACTGTTAGTTGTTTCACTTGGTCTGTTAAGTGTGCAAGGCATGTCAGTCATTATTAAGGATATTGTGCGCGGGACTAGATATTTTTGAAAATCCAAACCTTTAAAAGTCCAAGTTTCGTTTGATTGCAACTATCAGTTGCGAAATATCTTCCACAATCCATTCTCTTTCTCTCTCAGTGCGATTTTCAAATAGTCGATCCCAACCCTAATTCCTCATCTTTGTGATCACCAATGGAGTTCGTTAAAGAACACAACTGCCTACCCTACTCTCTCAAACACGCTGAACTGCAGCCATTCCATGAAATGATGGATTTTCTCCGTAGTTCTCACATCCATTATGCTCTAACTGCCAATCCCACTATATACGTCTCTCATATAGAGCAATTTTGGAAATCAGCCACTGTCAATACCCATGAAGGAATCACTTCTTTTGCATCCACCATTGATGGTAATCCCATTACCATCACACAGGAGTCCATTTGACAACATTTGCATCTACATGATGCCTCAGGTATATCTGATCTCTCCCTCACTGCTTTACATGAAGTTCTTTTTGAATAGGGTATAGGGGCTCAACAGATTCTTTACCTTCTATAAAGCACATTTTGGTCCTAAATGGAAGTATCTTGTACATACTCTTCAACAGTGCTTAAGCCCTAAAAGGACTGGTTGGTCTGAATTATATTCAAATATTGCCACTGCTTTAGCGTGCTTATCCACTGGCCAACAGTTCAACTTTTCTAACATGATTTTTCAAGGAATGCTAAGGCACCATGCCTTATAGAATGGGAAATTTTTGATGTATCCACGGTTTTTGTCAAAAATAATTGCAAAGTCTTGCAATTCTTTTAAAGTACATAAAAGGATACATGTCTCAGATAGGCACTCTTTACATACAATAAAAAGACATTTAAAACCAAATGCCAATTTTCATAGTGTAGATGTCTCTTTGCCTCAAGCAATGCAATATCTATCCAAGAAACAGAGGAGAGGATCCTGCGCAATCTCAGCCCCATATTACTGCTTCACCACCAGGATCCCAACCCACTCCTCATGATAAAAATATACCCTCTGATCCTTCTTCTATATGTACCTCCCCAGCCCCATCACTAAAAATGTACAAAAGACAAAGGGCTGTAGAAGCTCCTTCCTCCTCAGTCCAAACCCCAGAGCCAAATAGCTCTGTGCAAGAGGATACTCTTGTACAGCATATCGATAGGGAACCAACTGAGGATACTCTCACCCTCAATTTGGAGGTGAACATCCCTTCTGAGGATCTTCATATGGGTTGTGTGGCTGGTACTACTGATATCTCTGCACAAGGGGCACATGACAGTACCAACATCTCTAAGACCACCCCCATGGCAATAGAGGGTGTGCAAACACCTTCTGGAAGTCCCCAGAGCCAAGAAAAAAGGGGCCCAGATGTTTCTACTTTTGGAATTGGTGCAGTGATAGAACTCAAATCCCACTATCATTTGAAGATCTTGAGGCTAGTCTGCAACTAATGGCTTTGACAGATCAATAACTGAAACCTGTTGTAGCTATTTTGGAACATTACAAGTCCATAATTGCTGCACAGGATTCCCAGATCACTGCTCTACAACACCTCACATCAGTCCAACAGCAAAAACTTGCCCAGTTTCAGCTTCGATTGAATATTTAAACAAGATTGTACAGCTTGAAAAGTTGGTTCAAACCCTATTAGCAAAGGTTTTTGGTCCACTTGATCAAAACAATGTATCCAAAAAGGGGGAGATCAGGAGATCCCATCAGTCCAAGCAGCTTCAACTTCACCAGTGACAGCTTCAGCTTCTAGGCTAACAGTCGCAACAGTTTCTCAAACTGTTAGTCTAGATGCTCAAGCTGTTCCTGTTAAAAATCCAGGTGGTGTGTTCATAAGAGAAGGCATTCAAGCATCGGTCCTAGCAGTCCAAACCACAGTAACAACTTCAGCAGCAACCACAGACAAAGGAAAGGGCAACTTGATTGAGTCCTCAAAGATCAAATTTATTTCAAAATAAGCCCAAGTTTCTCATGATGCTGAATTGGCCAGAAGATTAGCAGAGGAACAAGATCAAATCCTAGACCAGCAAGCCCAGGAACCTATGGGAGATGATGAAACTCTTGGAGATTGTCTGCGTAGGTTTGTGGTAAAGGAAAGCCAGAAGAAGAGGAAAAGGCCAATAGGGCCTTCAAAGGCTGAACATAGAAAATTTTTGGTAAACTTCTCTACAACAGCTGGTATTTCTAAGGTTATAGCTCAATCATGGTCAACAGAGAAGCTTCAGGCCTTATATGACAAAGAAAATGAAAAGGAAAAGGCCTCCAAACAAGTCCAAGATCCCCATGATCCCCCTCAAACTGTGGCTGCTGTTCCTCAATCTTAAATCATTCATCAAGCAAAGTTTGATCAAGTGAAGAGAGTTTTGTTCGATCGACAATTGCAAAAGGCAATGGAAATAGAGAAGGCTCTTGATCAGCATGACTTCTCCAAACCTCCAATCACTTACTGGTATGCCAAATCAATGGATGACATTGCTCTGGTATATCATTTTGTAATAAAAAGAAAAGCTGGTCAAGAAGAAGAGTATAAAAGCCTGTTTCAATTGGTTCAGAAGATAACTAGAGATGAGCTAACCCAATGCAGAATATTGGGACAGCTAGCCACTCTAGGTCACCAATAGTTTGGGTTCAGAATAACTGAAAGGATCTTAAAAGCATATTTGATCCAGAATACACTAGATTAGACATAGAAGCTGCCAAGGAAATGCAGATTGTACAGATTGATCTATATGCAAAGTCCATGACATGTAGACTCAAGCTTGCAGACAGATCCAGCAGGTTCTATAATTTTGAATTTCTTGATTTGCCAAAAGAATGCCTACTCCAAATGAGCTCAATGCAGATTGAATGTGTTAAAGAGGAGTTGAAAAGAGAGTTCATAAAAGCTATAAGGCAGAAGCTTTCACAGTTGTATGTTTTTGGATGCCTTAGTTTGTATACAACAGTTTTACTTTGTTGTATTTCCTCATTTGTATTGAAGCTTAAAGTCTTTTGTAAACAATTTAAGTTAGGGGGAGATTGTTGGGAAATAATCTAAGTATGTCAAGCTGTTAGTTAGGATTTCTCAAGCTGTTAGTAGTAGTTCTGTGTAATTACAAAGTTCGGGCTGTCAGTTCAACAAACTCGAGCTGCTAGTTCAAAAGTTCAAGCTTCCAGAGTTAAAGTTCAAGCTGCTCAACAGATTTAACAGAAAGTGCTAAAATTCTGGAAGTGATATATATTTCAAGATTTGAAGATCTTCCAAGCATATCTACTACCAGAGAAATCACAGTTCGTCAAGGAAACAAATCAGAAGGCTATAAATATAGATAGACTAGGTCTTTCTAAAAAAATCTTGGTGCTTAAGTTTTTTTATATTGTAATTGCATTCTGATATAAGTTTCCAAAGCCTCTAAGGTTGAAAAACCCTAAGAAGAGTCTGTGTTCTTCATCTAATCAAAACAGATTAGAGGTGATTGTAATCAGAGATTTGACAATATAAAGGTTTTGTTATTGATTGTGTTTATTTGATTATTTGTTATTTATAATTCTGAAAGTTTTCTTAAAACAATTAAGCGTTATTCCGCAAACTTCTTAATTAGATTTTGATTCAAAACAAGGTTATTGGTTAAAACTCTGACTATTAAAACCAGTTAATCTTAGGTGATTTTGATCTTGACATAGACCTTTGATTTATGAAAATATGGGTGTTTTGGAGCTTAGATTTGCAAATTTTGGTCACAAAAGTAGGGTTTTTTCGAAGGGATCCGAATACCATGCGTAGCCTAAAGTTCTAGGGTTGTGGAAATGACAAAGTGAGGGTTCAATCTGGTTTTAAACTCGACGGGATGCAGGGCTAGCGCAGGCCTGCGCCCCCTGCACCCAACACTGCTGATTTTTCATTTTTTTTCCTGTTTTGGTACGCGGGGCTGTAAATCTCTCTAATTTTTGATATAAAATGTAGTCTAAATTTTTTTTGTGAGTGCTAAATTAATTAATCTTATCGTTATAACCTACGCTCCCGAACTTAGACCTTTGTGACGTCCTCATCACATCAAAATTAATTTATCGATTAAGACATAGAGAGATAGATCGGTACATTTTCCTTATTCATAACAATTAAATTTAAACAAAAAATTATAAACAAACAAAATTCAACTTTTATAATTCAACTTAAATTAAAAACATCACACCTTTAAAAATAAAAAGTACAGTACGATTACAATCCAATAAAAATAAATAAACAAACCAACTACATCAGAAATTAAATCAAACTACTCTTAAATGTTTATCACGCATACTTAAACCACAATATTCCAATAATAAAATCAACATTTTGCCGGAGGTGCGACGATTTCTTCCAATTCTCCGACAATGATCTGGAGATTGGTGAGCCAGTCCAAATGCATTTGAAACTGTTGATCGTTCTTCTATTGCCTTTGCCGAAGTGTCTGGATCTCTTTAAGCAACACATTGTTTGTGTTCACCAAGTCTCCAATAATCTCCCTCAGCATATGGACTTGATCCCAAACGATATCAACAGTTTCGACCCTCTTCCATGGCCTTTGACATTCTTCGTCGACTTCCATTCTAGCTTTTCCCTTATTGTTTTGTCCTTCAGGCACGGGTTTAGGAGCTTTGAATGGGATTTGGGTCACTTTAGCAGATTTTGGACAACGAATTTGGAAACAAAAACCAGCCCTACCATAGTAATTTTTTTAAACCATGTGGTATTTGGGTTAAGGATCCTTATGGGCAACTCCTCGGACACTGCCTTTTCTATTACGAACAGTTCAGTTAATATTCTACAATGAGGGTAATTTATACCTTGACCTAAGACGTGGCACTCCCACAAATTCTGCATAATAATGTACCCTAAAGATACGGTCGGGTAACCAGTCATTAATGCGTGTACTAGGAGTATCTCCTGGGGTCTCACGTATGTGGTGTCTTTGTGACGCGGAAATATGTTAAAACTAACAAGCTTCCACATGACTTTGGCTAAAGGGCATAAATCATCTCTATTGAAGGCGGTGTAAGTCTGGGCAGTTATAATAGGAATTCCAAAAACGGTGGCTATCATGTGATCCCATTGATTCGTCCACTTATTAACCTTACGCATTCTATCCCCCTGGATATTAGTCAATGACCAGAATTCCCTAGGACGAGGTGTCTCAGTGTCAATTAAAAATTCATCATACAATTTTTCTCTAGAAATTAACACCTCTTTGGTTCCCCACCATCCCACTAACTCGAAATCATGATCCTTTGATTTCTCAATGTAAGGTCGCCTTCCTACGGATCCTATCTTGACGCGACGCCGTCCAACGAGTGCGGAATCCTCGTTAGCGGTTTGACGGATACACCACGCACACGAAACACGGAGACACACACGATGGTAGACGCAACCTAGAACGCCCCGACACGTGATTCTCTCCAAGAACACACACAAAATCGCATGTATGTTCGTAATCGCCTCTTCTCGTAATTCTCAGCCAAAGTCAGCAAAAGTTGTTAATTAAAACGAATTAACACTTAATTATAACCCCTGATTCGAACTTGCTCAGGACAAGTTCGACAAAGCCCAAGGCCCACGAACTTGTCCTCCATAAGTTCGAACCAGTGACTTTGAACATACCTTTGAACTTATGTTTGACCTTATCTTTGAACTTATGTTTGAACTTGTCTTTGAACATATGTTTGAAATTATTGTGAAACATCAATTACAACCAAGTTCAAACATATATTTAATCTATATCAATATATATCAAACATATAACAAACATAAAACAAACACGTATAACATTCTATTACGAACAAATTGACTATTACAAAATATCGTATATACTTAGAATGCTATCGTCACACAGGATGCCCTACAGACTCCCCCTTGACGATAACTTCTAACCATATATATTTTGACTAAGTACTAGAACTATACAAACTAATACCAGCATACAAATCCTGCTATATACAAACCTTAACCACTTTCCGGAACTTTTTGCCTTCTGATCTCCAGCCTTCGTGAAAGAAAATCGGCTGATCATGAAGCTTTCTCAGGTCATCCTTGGAGTTGATTCGATGCAGTGGATCGTATACTTTGAAAATTACTTTGTCCTCGTAGTCCTCCATGACTGCCTCTGCTGTTTCGTTGTCAACAAACCACTACTTCATGTTCGCGAGAAGATCCTGTGGCATTTTCTTCAACGGAACCTTCTTTTGGCAACGGACTGGTGTATATAACATCTTCATCCAAGGTTTGCCAGTAAATGGATCTATTCTTGATTTAGCCATTACTCTCTTTCCTTCTCTCGGCTTTATCCTCTCAAACCTTCCAGATCGACCTTCTTTTCTTATAATTCTTGTTATTACTTCAGCGTATTGATCAACTCCTAGGTTTGTCAAGTTCTTCCATGCCAGTTCTTTAACTTCACATTTGGGCAATGAATTAAAAACTTTTAAAGTTCTCCTCAAATATTGAAATCAGTCTCTTTTCTTAAGTACGAATAGCTGCAGTTCCTTATCAAAGAAACAGCTTAGTATTCCTTCCAAGAGCTTCCCTGGACTTGGCAGTCTCATCTTTTTCTTTACTGCCAAGGCTGTCTTCTTCTCCTCCATACTGAACCATAGCTTCATTATATCTTCTCTAGTTTGCTCCTTTTCAGCTATGTCAGATTCAGAATCATCAATAGACGCTAAGTTAATCTCATCTATGTCTATCACATTCTGATCATTATGCACATATTGTTCTGTGATAGGTTGCTTTGGGATGATCACTTCATCAACATCGTCGTCTTCATCTTCTACAACCTCGGCATCGGACTTCCAGTCTACAATCTCTCCTGGAACGAATTCTCCTTCCTTCAAATCTTCTTGATCAAATTCAAAGTCATCTTGATCATCAAGATCCATTATAGCTTCAATAATTTTTTGTTCCACAATCTTTGAAGCTTCGCCTTCGCCTCCTTCTCCCATACCTGACTGACTAGGCTCCCTTTGAATTTGTGCTTGCTAAGCAGTCTTCTGAGAAAGATCTGCTAGCTCACTTTCTCTTTCAGCATCTGGATCATTGTCGTCGTCATCTTCTCTCCTCCTCACCTCAGCTTCCTTGCAACTACTCTATCCCTGAGCTAGCATATTTTTCAATAATTGCCCTAGGAGGGTCTTCATTGATTTCAGCTCAGACAGCTGATCAGCTACACTTGTCTTCAACTCTGCATTTTCTTGATCGACTCTAGCAATATGCTCCTGCAGTTCTTTCACAGCTGTGGACAATTGATAAATTTGGACTGCTTGGAAGTCCACTTTTCTTTTCAGCTCTGTGAACCGCTGATTATCAGTGAACATAGTCGATGTTGATGGAATGGAGGTGGATGTTGATGGAGCGGTGGTTGAAGTTGATGGAGCAGCCGGTAACACAGGTTCAGGAGCCGAAGTGGATGGAGCTCCCTGCATAAATCTATGCCTCCTCGCCCTATGCCTAGGTACGAGTGGAACTTCTTCTTTCTCTCCTTCATACTCAGATTCTTCGGTCTCTTCGTCAATCAGAGTCGGTCTTGTTGATCTTCTTCTGCTTACAACTAACCTTGATCCATATCTACTGATTGAGATATCTGGATCCTTGTCATCAGAACTAGACTCTGAGGCGTTATCAACATGCCCTTCATCCTCAGCCTGTACTCCTTCTTCTTTTTCTTCAACTTGGACCTCTGTGTCCATATCCTCAGCCTCAGGTGGCTGGTACTCATCAATGTCTCTAAAAATATCATTGTACTCAGTCGGAGGCTCCAAAATTTCTTGAACTAATTCTGCCGCAATAACTTGCATGGCAGCAGTTCTTTATGCCCAAATTTCTTCAAGTGTTTGTGCCCTCTGATCAAATTGAGGGGCCGAACTTGACGGGCCGGCAGCTTCCGTGGATGGACCAGCTGTAGTAGATTCTTGTTAGCGGCGAGAGGTTGGTCTAGCCGCCGGAGCTCTCCTAGCCTGAGCTCTTTGCCTCTGACGCTGTAGTGGTTGTTGCTGTTGTTGTTGATGTGGCTGCTGTTGTTGTTGATGATTTCAACGGCCCAATTATCACCCTCTGGGGCTACAAAATCAGGACTATTACTGCCCCGAACAAAAGGGTCACTTGCGGCCTGACCTTCTCAGCCCTCCTCGCATTATGGGACTGGCAGTAAGAAAAAAATCCTTTTACCAATTATGGCCACACCACTTGTATCTGGAAGTTGTGGCAAATTGGGCAAAAAGAGGCGACTGATCATCATCGCAAAACGTGGGTACATCAAAAATCTCTCTCTGACTGGAGCTGTGATTTGATGCACAAACTCCCCGAAGAACATCTCAGAGAAACTAAATTGCTTATTGTACAGTACACTAACGCAGTTAACGCCGATTGTAGCTTGGACACCATAGTGTCAAAACCGGCCTTCTTCGGCGCAAAACAAACCGTAATGACGTGCACAAGATAACGCCATTGGCCAATCAAGGCACTCTTCACATATGAGGCCTTCGTAATGTCTTGGGCATATCCCATTCTCAAAAATGCCGCTTGTCGGATATGTACCGGGAAATGTATAGGCCCCGCTTCTTGGTCCTCCGATCCCAGCTGTAGGATTTGATGCAACCTATCAGCCGAAAATATGATTGGCTATCTCCCAACTCTTGTTGGTAGTACTGTAGGCGTCACCGAGCAATCAACTTGAAGATGCTCCCAAAATTGACGCACATAAGTCAATAATATCTGGAGATTATGAGTTAGAGCGTATGAGACTCGCGACTGAGTCAATAACTCGATAATATGGCGGTACGGCTGAGCTTCAGGTAATTCCCGATCCACCGACATAACCATGTTATGTTTATTAAAAAATGCCCGATCGCCCATATCTGCTCACAGAATCAACAACCCATATTAGTAATTAAAAATAAAATGAAACTTCTTTATTTCGGATTTGCATAATTTCGAACTTACATAAGTTCGATATCCAACACATTCGAACTTAAGACAAATTCGAATTTATTTTCAAAAACATTCGAATTTAAAGAAATTCGAGGTTTATGTTCGAACTTGACTGACTTCGAACTTGTAGATATTTCAACAAGTTTGAACTTTCTGACAAGTTCGAACCTGAAGAACATGTTCGAAGTCGGTCATTTTTAAACTAAAATCCAAGATTTTAACCCCATTTGACTTAAAAAACAGTATAATCTAGTCCTATTGGGTTCTAATCGAAGTTATATGTATTTTATTTGAACTTTTTACCGGTCAAAACTTGTGATTTTAAACCACATAGTTTAACACAAATAAACATCAAATACACTCGATATTTGCCATAATAATGTCCTAATCTACCCAAACTTTGTATAATAATGATAACTATACCTAACTGTATGAGTATGTTCGAGAGAAGTAGGCAAAACTTCGAAGAATAGTGAGAAAATCGAATGCGACAAGTTTGAAATCGCCGGAGACAACTTTGAATGAGGAAATTCGAAGGTAGGTGCCTTAAATGAAGTACTGTTGACCTATTTATACCAACAACCTTCAAACTTAGGATAAATTCGAACTTCCTGACAAATTCGAAGTGATGTTCGAATTTTTCTGAATTTCTAACTTAAGTGAAAATTTTGAAAATACTTGAATAAAAATCAACTTTTTCAACTTTTTCGTGTAACGGAATTTTACAAACCTTGCAAAATTATTCACACCAAGCAATAGCTTTTCATGCAATATTTGTTTATTCAACCAAACATGCATCCTAGTAACTTTGACCTTTTTCCTACTTAGAATAAAATAAAATAAAATGGAATTTGAATAGAATTTAAACTTAAGCTACTCAAAACTACTTTTAAAATTTACGAAGTGTACTAACAGAATATTTTTGTGAGAAAGTCAAAGAAGGTTCAATCAGATAGCGATGTCAAACGCACTTTCAGTATTACACTTTCACACTTAGGAATTTTTGATTCCTTTGATTGTTTGTCGTGATATACATTTCAAGTCGATTGTCGGTATGATTTTCCCTTTGAACATTTTACACATTGGAATATCCCTTGGCCTTTTAATTTATCAAGAAACTATCTTACATGTCCCATTCTTAGACATACTTCTATGATCAAGGCAGACACACAATGATTATAACTTTTCGGTATTGCAAATTTTTATTAAAAGGCAAACGTCGGACACAGTTCTTTATTTACATACAATAGAGTGTCTTAGTTTGTCTTAGAGTTTATTTAAGCTAGCAATACAGCGGTGAAAGGTCTGTACTTACGTACAACAAAGCGACTTATTTTTCTAACTTGAGTCAAAACAGAGGTGACAGGTCTGTACTTACGTACAACAAAACGACTTGTTTTTTACTCCCTCATCTTTATCAAAAATTTTCTTTTCTTTTCTTTTCTTTTAAGATGTATTTGATGTTGCTATACATCCCCCAGAAAATTTGCATACCTCATTTAGAGTCATTATCTGTGTGTCTCTAACATAGAAATTAAGACCATTTGGTCATACATCTAAGTTAGTTACACATAAGACTTTTTCTTGAATAATTTATTAGCTTTTGAGATTCCCTTTGTGTATTATGCCTACCAACACATCAAACAGGAAAGTGTACATCACTTAGAGGTTAAGGTGCATTATGTGTGAAAGCTTAACACTTAGAGATTGTATTGACTGTGCTAATTTTTCGTCACTTTGAACCTAGTCTCTAAGACTAAACTCATTTTTCTAATATTCTCTTTTTTTGAATTTATTATGGTTTTCTCTCTTTTTTCTTTTCTTTTTCATTTTTAAAATAAGCTAATAAACTAACATACTAACTTACTATAAAAGAAATAAATATACATAAATACTAACTTACTATAAAAAGAAAGAAATCTATACTAAGGTCAAGTTACTCTGGATTACGCATACCATTCAGTTGAACTAACAACTCAAATCATGACTTATCAAAAGCTTTAGTGAATAAATCAGCATTATTATCATTCGTTGCCACTTTTACCAGTTTAATTAAATTCTTTTCAGCACAATCACATATAAAATGATGTCTTATGTGTATGTGCTTTGTTTTAATGTGTTTGACTGGATTATTAGTTATAGCAATTGTAGATTGATTATCTATCCTAATGGGAGTATGAGTGTAAGTCAAACCGTAATCACGCAATTGTTGTTGTATCCACAAAACCTGTGAACAGCAACTACCAGCAGGTAAATATTCGGCCTCGCACGTTGACACGGCTACCGAAGTCTGTTTCTTGCATTGCCAGGATCTGAGCCTCCCTCCAAGGAACTGACAACCTCCAGTTGTTGACTTCCGGTTCAAGCTGCAACCTCCATAATCTGAATTCGTGTATGTTTCCAATTCCAGATCACCATCAGCGTGATACCAAAGTCCCAGCTTCGGTTTCGACGTATCTCAGAATCCGCTTCACAGCTTTCGTATGCCTTTCTTTCGGATTGGCTTGAAACCTAGCAAAAATACACACAGCAAACATTACGTTCGGTCTAGAAGTAGTTAAATACATGAGTGATCCGATCATGGCCCGATATAAATTCGGATCCACATCAGTATCACTTTCTGTACCCGTCCGAGATTGTGATCCACTTGAATCGGAGTACTGAATTGAGCAGTTAGCTTTGTTCCTTCCATCCCGAAGTGCTCCAGAATATCGTAGACATACTTCGTCTTATGGATAAACATGCCCTCCTTCCTCTTTTCAACTTGCAAAGCCAGAAAGAAGTTTAACTCTCCCATAGCACTAATCTCAAACATAGACTTCATCACCTTCTCAAAATCTTTGCACATCTGCTCCTCTGATGACCCGAAAATGATGTCATCCACGTACACTGGTACCAAGATAAAATCTTCTCCCTTTCTCTTCACGAACAATGTATTATCAATTCTCCCTCTTTCAAACCCGTTGTCCAGAAGATGAGTTCATAGCGTCTCATACCATGCCCTTGGTGCCTGATGCAATCCATACAGAGCCTTATCAAGTCGATACACTCTGTCGGGAAACTTCGGATCAGTGAACCCAGGCGGTTGTTCGACGTACACCAGTTCCTTCACCTCTCCATACAGAAAGGCACTCTTTACATCAAGTTGATAGACTTTAAATCCTTTGAAGGACACAAAGGCTAGAAACAAACGGATTGCCTCAAGCCTTGCCACTGGTGCAAACACTTCGTTAAAATCAATTCCCTCTTCTTGGTTGAATCCCTTTACCACAAGCCTTGCCTTGTTGCGAGTAACAATACCCCGATCATCTCTCTTGCACTTAAAAACCCATTTGGTTCCAATAGCAACTTCTGCTCGTGGTAGCGGCACTACCTCCCATACTTCCAGCTTTCTGAATTGTGATAGTTCTTCTTGCGTTGCTTCAACCCAAGAATTGTCTTTCAGTGCCATTTTGTAAGGTCACCTACCTACGGATCCTATCTTGACACGACACCGTCCAACGAGTGCGGAATCCTCGTTAGCGCTTTGATGGAAAGACCACGCACACGAAACACGGAGACATACACGACGATAGACAAACACTAGAACGCCCCGACACGTGATTCTCTCCAAGAACAAACACAAAATCGCCTTGCAAGTTCGAGATCGCCTCTGCCTTAATCTCTGCTCTCCTTTTGTAAAAGTTGTTATTTAAAACGGATTAACACTTAATTATAACCCCTGATTCGAACTTGCTCAGGGCAAGTTCGACTAAGGCCCAAGGCCCACGAACTTTTCCTCCATAAGTTCGAACCAGTGACTTTGAACTTACCTTTGAACTTATGTTTGAACTTATGTTTGAACTTATCTTGGAACTTATGTTTGAACTTATTGTAAAACATCACTTACAACCAAGTTCAAACATACATACAATCAATATCAAACATATATAACAAACTAATATCAAACATGTATTAATATGCAATTACGAACAAAATGACTATTATAAAAATATCGACTATACTTAGACTGATATCGTCTCACAGGATGCACTAACAGACTTCCCCTTGACGATAGCTTCTAACTATATATATTTTGTCTAATTACTAGAATCATATAAACTACTACCAGCATACAATCCCTGATCTATACAAACTCTAACTACCTTCTGGAACTTCCTGTCTTCTGATCTCCAGCCATCATGAAAGAAAATCGACTGATCATCAAGCTTTCTCAGGTCCTCCTTAGATAGGTTGATCAGATGCAGTGGATCGTATACTTTCAAAATTACTTTGTCCTCATAGTCCTCCATCACTGCTTCAGCCGTCTCATTGTCAACGTACCACCACTTCATATTTCTCAGAATATCCTGTGGCATTGACTTCATCGGCACTTTCTTGAGACATCGGAATGGCTTGTAAACCATCCTAGCCCAAGGCCTTCCAGTGTGGGGATCTATTCTTGACAGATCTTCAACTCTTTTCACAAATCTTGGCTTAAGCCTTTCAAACCTTCCAAATCAACCCTCCCATCTTATGATCTTAGCAACAACTTCAGCATATGGGTCGTCTCCTAGGTTGATCAATGTTTTCCAAGCCAACTCTTTCACTTCACACTTGGGTAGTGTGTTGAAGACCTTCAACATTCTCCTCAAGTACTGAAGCCCATCTTCTCTCTTGAGTACAAATAGCTGCAGTTCTCTATCAAAGAACCAGCTTAAGATTCCTCCTGAGAGATTTCCAGTACTTGGCACTCTCATTCTCTTCTTCATCATCATATCTGTCTTCTTTTCTTCCTTCCTGAACCATAGCTTTATCATATCTTCTCTAGTTTGCTCCTTTTCAGCTACTTCAGGTTCTGATTCATCCGTATACGCTAGGTTAAGCTCATCCAGATCAATCACATTCTGCTCATTATGAATATATTATTCAGTGATAGGTTGTTTTGGGATGACTACTTCATCAACATTGTCATCCTCGTCTTCTACAACCTCGTCATCCGACTTCCAATCGACTACGTCTTCAGGAATAAACTCTCCTTCCTCTAAGTCTTCTTGATCAGAAGCAAGCTCATCTTCACCATCAAGACCCAACAACGCTTCAATCATTTCATGCTTAGTAGTCTTTGAAGCTTATCCTTCGCATCCTTCTCTCACACCCGACTGACTAGGCTCCCCCTGAATTTGTGCTTGCTGAGCAGTCTTCTGAGAAAGATCTGCTAGCTCACTTTCTCTTTCAGCATCTGGATCATTGCCGTCGTCATCTTCTCTCCTCTCCTGAACTTCCTTGCAACTACTCTCCCCCTGAGCTTGCAGATTTTTCAATAACTGCTCCAGGAGAGTCTTCATTGTCTTCATCTCAGACACTTGATCAGCATGTTGTTCTCAATTCACCATTCTCTCGATCAAGTCTGGCATTATGCTCCTATAGCTCTTTCACTGCTGTTGAAAGTTGAAAAATTTGAGACTGTTTGGAAGTCCACTTTTTCTTTCAGCTCTGTGAACCGCTGATTATCAATGAATGTAGTAGATGTTGATGGAATGGAGGTAGATGTTGATGGAGCGGTGGTTGAGGTTGATGGAGCAGCCGGTAACACAGGTTCAGGAGTCGAAGTGGATGGAGCTCCCTGCATAAATCGATGCCTCCTCGCCCTATGCCTAGGTACGAGTCGAACTTCTTCTTCCTCTTCATACTCAGATTCATCAGTCTCTTCGTCGATCAGAGCCGGTCTTGTTGATCTTTTCCTGTATACAACTAACCTCGATCCATATCTATGATTGAGATATCTGGATCCTCGGCATCAAAACTAGACTCTGAGGCGCTCTCAACATGCCTCTCAGCCTCAGTCTGTACTCCTTCTTCTTCTTCGTCACCCAGGACCTCTATATCCATATCCTTAGCTTCAGGTGGCTGGTATTCATCAATGTCTCTAAATATATCGTTGAACTCAGTTGGAGGCTCCAAAATCTCATGAACTAATGCTGCCAGAATGTCTTGCTCGGCCACAGTTCCTTGAGCCCAGATCTCTTCCAGATTTTGCGCCCTCTGATCAACATGGGGGGCCGAACTCGAAGGGCCTGCAGCGTCCGTTGATGGACCAGCTGCAGTAGATTCTGATTGGCGGGTAGAGGATGGTATAGCTGCCGGAGCTCTTCTAGCCGGAGCTCTTTGCCTCTGATGTTGTTGGTGTTGCAATTGCTGTTGTGGCTGCTGTTGTTGTTGTTGTTGCTGCTGTGGAACTTCACCTGCCCAGTTATCACCCTCTAGGGCTACAAAATCAGGGTCAATAACTGCCCCCAAACAGAGGTGCCACTAGCGGCCTGACCTGTTCAGCCCTTCTCGCATTATGAGACTGGCAGTCAGCAAAAATAATCTTGTCTATTATGGCCACACCATTTGTATCTGGAAGTTGTGGCAAATTTGGCAAAAAGTGGCGAATGATTATCATCGCAAATCGTGGGTACATCAAAAAGCGTTCTCTTACCGGACCTGTGATTTGGTGAACAAACTCCCCAAAAAACATTTCCGAAAAACTGAAGCGCCTATTGTACACTAAGGCAATCAATGCCGATTGCAATTTAGACACCATAGTGTCAAAACCGGCCTTCTTCGGCGCAAAACAAACCATAATGACGTGCACGAGATAACCCCATTGGCCAATCAAGCCACTCTTCACATATGAGGCCTTCGTAATGTCTTGGGCGTATCCCATTCGCAAAAACGCCGCTTGCCTGATATATAGCGGGAAATCTATAGGCCCCGCCTCTTGGTCTTCCGATCCCAGTTGTAAGATTTGTCGTAACATATCGGCTGAAAATATGATTGGCTGTCCCCTAACCCTTGTTCTCAGTAAGATTGGCGTCACTGAGCAGTTCACTTGGAGATGCTCCCAAAGTTGACGTAGATAAGGCAAAATGATTTGCAGGTTAGGTGTCAGAGCATATGAGACTCGTGACTGAGTCAGAAACTCGATCATATGCCGGTACGGCTGAGCTTTGGGTAATTCCCTATCCACAGACATAACCATGTTATGAATATTAAAGAAAGCACGACCACCCATATCTGCACACAGAAACAACAACCAATATTAGTAATGAAAAATAAAATGAAACTTGTTCATTTCGAATTTGCATAATTTCAAACTTACATAAGTTCGAAATTCAACACATTCAAATTTATATAAGTTCGAATTTATTATAAAACAATCGAATTTAAAGAAATTCGAGGATTATGTTCGAACTTTACTGACTTTGAACTTGTAGATATTTCAACAAGTTCGAACTTTCTGACAAGTTCGAACATGAAGAACATGTTCGAAGTCGGTCATTTTAAAACAAAAAAACCAAGATTTTAACCCCATTTGACTTAAAAAATAGTATAGTCTACTCCTATTGGGTTCTAATCGAAGTTATATGTGTTTTATTTGAACTTTTGCCGGTCTAAACTTCTGATTTTAAATCACATAGTTTAAACCCAAAAACCATTAAATAAACTCGATTTTTTGCCATAAAAAGGTCCTAAACTACCCAAACTTTCTATAATAATGATTATTATACCTAGATGTATGAGTATTTTCGATAAAAATGTGCAAAACTTTGAGGAATAGCAAGAAAATCGAATGCGACAAGTTCGAAGGAACGAGTTCGAATTCGCCTGAGACAAGTTCGAATGATTAAAGTCGAAGGTAGGTGCCTTTAATGAGGTACTATTGACCTATTTATACCAGCTACCTTCAAACATGCCATATGTTTGAACTTCCTGACAAATTCGAAGGTTAGTTCGAATTTGTCTGACTTTCAAATTTGAGGAAAATTTTGAAAATACTTTAATAAAATTCAACTTTTAAACTTTTTCGTGTAACAGAATTTTTCAAACCTTGGAAAATCATTCACACAAAGCTACAGATTTTCACGTAATATTTGTTTATTCAACCAAAAATGCATCATAGTAAATTTGACCATTTTCCTACTTAAAATAAATTAAAATTAAAATAAAATAAAATATTGAACAAAATTTAAACTTAAGCTACTCTAAACTGCTTTTAAAATTTTCAACCTATACTAGCAGAATATTTTTGTGAGAAAGTCAAAGAAAGGTTCAATCAGATAGCGATGTCAATACGCAATTTCAGTATTACACTTTCACACTTAGGAATTTTTTATTCCTTTGATTGTTTGTCGTGATATACATTTCAAGTCGATTGTCGGGATGATTTTCCCTTTAAACATTTTACACTTTGGAATATCCCTTGGCCTTTTTATTTATCAAGAAACTATCTTACATGTCCCATTCTTAGACATACTTCTATGATCAAGGCAGACACACAATGATTATAACTTTTCGGTATTGCAAATTTTCTTTAAAAGGCAAACGTCGGCACAGTTCTGTATTTACGTACAACAGAGTGTCTTAGTTTGTCTTAAAGTTTATTTAAAGTTAGCAAGTGTGACACCCTTGCCACAACAACCACCAATTACAAAACACGCAGGATTAATCACCAACATAACATTACATAATGATCTGATAACCTAATTTAAGTGCGGAAGCATTAAAATACATTAATAAAGTAGTGCAACAGTGTCAAACACCCTAAAGTGCTATAAGGTACCAAGTCTAAGGCTATACACCCATTACAATTATTACAATCATCCAGAATATATTACAACGTTGTCTCATAACATAATTACCGATGAAATAGTGCCAAATCTTCCCAAAATGACCTAACTAGAAGGTCCGGCAGTAGACTTTCCCTTTCCTGTAAAAATACAACAACTGAGGTATAAGCAAAGGCTTAGTGAATACAAAGATTACGCATTTTATAAATTTTTATGAAGCCCAAGGATAACACAGATGACCAACATCGGATATCCTCTTCGTACACAAAGTACGGACCAGAGCCGCAGCCCCTTCGAGCCCAAAACTCGGCATTAAAAATATACCATCTGAGACAAACATAACATCGGGGATGACATACTGCCTACCGGACCTGGAGGGATCAGCTCCAGCGTCATATAGCGCAGTAACATCAGAGTAATCGATGCGACCCACCGGTCCATCAATAGATGCACAACAATCGAACGGACATGCAACAAGTAGGAATGTGCATCTAAATGTACGCAAGTTAGTAGATTTCCAACCAAAAAAATGAAATAACAGGTCTCAGCAGGCAAAGCTTAACATAAAACAGATATAAACATGCGAAATCTACTGTACTCACAGTGGGTGCGTAATTAAATGTTAACCAATATTATTTCTCCACGGGCTTTCAACCGGATCCACCAAGTACCCCACTGTGGGTTAAACAACACCACAAGGGACCTCTTAAGTTAGTTACAACAATACCTCGAGTCAATAATCGTTTAAATTCACTAAACCAAATTTTATAAGTTTTGCAATATTTTCCCCCATTTCGGGTCTATGTCCAAATTCATAATACAAATAAGTTGAACCCATTTCAAGTTTACATCTTGTCCTTTGTATAACTCATGTCATTTTATGTGTTGTTTATGAGTTTCATTCAAAATACATGAGTTTAGAGAGTAGATTTCTCAATTTTAGGCATTAAACTCGAACCTAATGGCCCCACCTTCGAATCTGATCATTAGATTCGAATCCTATTGCATAGATTCGAACCCCCTTCGAGTCTGGGGATAGATTCGAACCCCCTCCTTCGAATCTAGGGACATACTCGAAAACACACTCGAATCTAGTACCAAAAATCGAGTTTGTTCTTGTATTTCGACTGTGTTCTTGGCATATTCGAGTTTGTTCATCATTTCAGCTTAAATCCTTCATTTCTAAGTCAAAAATCATGAATGTGTCAAGTATCATGCCTAGATTCGATTCTATTATGCATATACTATCACATTCTTGCAATATTTCAAGCAAAACAAGCTCCAATTCACACAAAACAACAGATTCGAATTCTAGTTTTCTTCAAAACCGAAACTACAAACTTAAAAGAGTCGATTCTTACCTCAATTCGTACGAAATCAGAAATCCAATTGTAGATTGTTGTAGTACTCCTCGAGATCTTTCCGTTGACGTATAAATCTCGATAATCGGCCCGTCGGTTCGTGAAATAACTTAGAGAGATGTAGAGAGAAAATTCTAGAGAGAGAAACTAGAGAGAGAGAGCATATGGAAAATGAATGTCTTTTTGCCCTTTCTATTCAACTTTCATCATTTTTGAACATTTCACCCCTCAACTTAACCGGTTCCATAAAATACTGATTTATTCTTAAAATTATCATTAATAACTTTTAATTTCTTAATACTCTATAACAATGATTCCGAGTTTAAATTTTCTAAAAATAGCAACAAACTTTCTAAATATCCAAAATACATAATAATCGCTCAAATTTCAACTTAAATATATATTTTTCCACTTAATTAACCAAAATACAATAAAATAAATCTGAGGATGTTACAGCAAGACAGCGGTGACAGGTCTGTACTTACGTACAACAAAGCGACTTATTTTGTTAACTTGTGTCAAAACAGAGGTGACAGGTCTGTACTTACGTACAACAAAGCGACTTGTTTTGACTCCCTCATCTTTTTCAAAAATTTTCTTTTCTTTTCTTTTCTTTTAAGATGTATTTGATGTTGCTATACATCCCCCAGAAAATTTGCATACCTCATTTAGCGTCATTATCTGTATGTCTCTAACATAGAAATTAAGACCATTTGGTGATAAAATTTTCGACCTATACTAACAGAATATTTTTTGTGAGAAATTCAAAGAAAGGTTCAATCAGATAGCGGTGTCTATACGCACTTTCAGTATTCCACTTTCACACTTAGGAATTTTTTATTCCTTTGATTGCTTGTCGTGATATATATTTCAAGTCGATTGTCGGTATGTTTTTCCCTTTAAACATTTTACACTTTGGAATATCCCTTGGCCTTTTTATTTATATAGAAACTATCTTACATGTCCCATTCTTAGACATGCTTCTATGATCAAGGTAGACACACATTGATTATAACTTTTCGGTATTGCAAATTTTCATTAAAAGGCAAACGTCGGACACAGTTCTTTATTTACATACAATAGAGTGTCTTAGTTTGTCTTAGAGTTTATTTAAAGCTAGCAATACAGCGGTGAAAGGTCTGTACTTATGTACAACAAAGCGACTTATTTTTCTAACTTGAGTCAAAACAGAGGTGACAGGTCTGTACTTACGTACAACAAAGCGACTTGTTTTACTCCCTCCCCTTTATCAAAAATTGTTCTTTTCTTTTCTTTTAAGATGTATTTGATGTTGCTATACATCCCCCAGAAAATTTGCATACCTTATTTAGAATCATTGTCTGTATGTCTCTAACATAGAAATTAAGACCATTTGGTCATACATCTAAGTTAGTTGCACATAAGACTTTTTCTTGAATATCTTATTAGCTTTTGAGATTCCCTTTGTGTATTATGCCTACCAACACATCAAACAAGAAAATGTATATCACTTAGAGTTTAAGGTGCATTATGTGTGAAAGTTGAACACTTAGAGATTGTATCGACTGTGCTAATTTTCGTCACTTTGAACCTATGTATCTAAGACTTAACTCAATTTTCTAATATTCTCTTTTTTGAACTTTTAAGGTTTTTCTCTCCTTTTTCTTTTGTTTTTCATATTTTAAGTTAAGCTAATAAACTAACCTACTAACTTACTATAAAATGAAATAAATTCTACTTAACTACTAACTTACTATAAAAAGAAAGAAAATATACTAAAGTCGAGTTACTCTGGATTACGCATACCATTCAGTTGAACTAACAACTCAAAGCGTGACTTATCAAAAGCTTTAGTCAATAAATCAGCATTATTATCTTCCGTTACCACTTTTACTAGCTTTATTAAGTTCTTTTCAACATAATCATGTATGAAATGATGTCTTATGTCTATGTGCTTTGTTTTACTAGTGTTTAACTGGATAATTAGTTATAGCAATAGTAGATTGATCATCTATCCTAATGGGAGTATGAGTGTAAGTCAAACCGTAATCCCGCAATTTTTGTTGTATTCACAAAACCTGTGAACAGCAACTACCAGCAGCTACATATTCGGCCTCGCACATTGACACGGCTACCGAAGTCTGTTTCTTGCATTGCCAGGATACGAGCCTCCCTGCAAGGAACTGACATCCTCCAGTTGTTGACTTCCTGTTCAAGCTACAACCTCCATAATCTGAATCCGTGAATACTTCCAATTCCAGATCACCATCAGCATGATACCGAAGTCCCAACTTCGGTTTCGACCTGAGGTATCTTAGAATCCGCTTCGCTTTGTTCCTTGCATCCCGAAGCGCTCCAGAATATCGTAGACATTCTTCGTCTGATGGATAACCATACCCTCCTTCCTCTGTTGAACTTGCAAACCTAGAAAGAAGTTCAGCTCTCCCATAGCACTCATCTCAAACTTTGACTTCATCACCTTCTCAAAATCTTTGCACATCTGTTCGTTTGATGACCCGAAAATGATGTCATCCACGTACACTTGTACCAAGATAAAATCTTCTCCCTTTCTCTTCAAGAACAATGTACTACCAATTCTCCCTCTTTCAAACCCATTGTCTAAAAGATGAGTTGACAGCGTCTCTGTTGGGAAATAGTTTAAGTACATTCAAGCTGTTAGTTTAGACTTCTCAGACTGTTAGTAGATTTTACATGTAAATACAAAGTTCATGCTACTAGTTGAAGAAACTCGAGCTGCCAGTGTAAAAGTTCAAGCTGCCAGAGCAAAACAACTCAAGCTGCTCAGTTCATGCTGTCAAGAGATTCAAGCTGCTCAACAGTTTCAGAAACAGAAAGTGCTGATTTTCAGGAAACGATATCTACATGAAGATTCCAGCATATCTACTATCAGAGAAGTCATAGTTCGTCAAGGAAACATATCAAGAAGCAATATAAATACAGAGAATAGGTCGTTCTATTGTGTAGGAGTTTCTGCATATTTTGAGTCTGTAATTGCTTTGTTGATTAAGTTTTCTTAAGCCTCTAAGGTTGTAAAACCCTAAGAACAGTCTGTGTTCTTCGTCTAATCAAACAGATTAGAGGTGATTGTAATTGATGAATTCAGCAATACAAACAGTCTTGATTAATTCCTGTGTGTTTATTTATTATTGATTCTGAAAGTTTTTGTTAAAATAATTAAGTGTTATTCCGCAAACTTCTTGATTAAACTTTGATTCAAAGCAAGATTATTGATTTATACTCTGATAAGTTCAAATCAATTAGTCTTGGTAATTCATATTTTAGATCCTGTCAAGTGGTATCAAAGCCAGGTTTGTCAAACCAGGTTATTCAAATCAGGTTTTTCAAACCAGGTTACTCTTTGTTTTTTCAAAGTCAAAAACTTTTTTTATCTTTTTACAATGGAATTTGAAAATAGCAGCAGTGGATCTGGGCAAGGACTCAAAGTGCCTATGCTCAAGCCCACTGAGTTTGAGATGTGGAAACTCAGGATTCAACAGCATATTCAATTCATTGATTATGCCATATGGGAAGCTGTTGAATTCCCTCCTGTAGTTGATCCAGAACTTGATGATGAGGGAAAACCAGTCAAAACTCCTCCAAAAACTGAACTTGAAAGGAAGGCTAGAATGAATGAAGTGAAAGCACTCACACTATTACAAATAGCCATTCCTAATGCTTATCAACATCAGTTCAAAAAGTTTTATACTGCTCACTCTCTTTGGAATGCCTTAGAGAAGAGGTTTGCTGGTAATGCCAGTACCAAGAGAAATCAAAAAGACCTCTTGAAACAGCAGTATGAAAACTTTTCTGGTGGCAAGAATGAAAACCTCACTCAAATCTTTGACAGGTTCAACAAACTGATAAGTGAACTGGAAAGTGCAAAGGTCAATCTGGATCA
Organism: Centrapalus pauciflorus; assembly: GCA_020465985.1. Classification (NCBI taxonomy): domain Eukaryota; kingdom Viridiplantae; phylum Streptophyta; class Magnoliopsida; order Asterales; family Asteraceae; genus Centrapalus; species Centrapalus pauciflorus. The sequence goes on from JAANYP010001768.1 coordinate 591,618, forward strand.
AGATGAAGTCAACAGAAAGTTTCTCAGATCTCTTGGAGAAGAATGGACAGTCTATGCTGCACAATGGAGAACAAAAGACACTCTTGATGAGATAGAATTGGATGATCTGTATAACAGTTTAAGAGTGTTTGAGACTGAGATTGATGCTAAAAAGAAATCTTTTTCTTATAATCACAATACTGCTCTTCTATCTTCTGAAAAATCTAATAACTGTGATTCTTTCTCAGGTGGTGATGGCAACTCTGCTGAAACTCACTATGAGGCCTTTGTTGCCAATGATGGATTATTTGCTCTAAATGTTGAAGACTTGGAACAAATTCATCCAGATGATCTTGAAGAGATGGATTTAAAGTGGCAACATGCAATGCTGACCATGAGGGCCAAAAGATTTCTGAAAAGAACTGGTAGGGCCAACGTTCAAGCCAAGACAGAAGGCAAACCATCTTTTGATAAATCAAAAGTGGAATGCTATAAATGCCATAAGCTTGGTCACTTTGCCAGAGAATGTAGATCTCATGGTCAACAGCCATCAAGGACTTCACAGCCCATCCAAGCGTCATCATCAACAGCACTTGTCTCTCAAGAAGACAATGTGTTTGACTGGAGTGATCAGACAGAGGAAGAATTTCAAAATCAAGCACTTATGGCAGAAACATCAAATGTCTCCTCCACTGAACTACCATCTGAGGTAAATTCTAAGCTCTACTCTCAATCATGCAAAAATATGGTTAAAAAGTACAGAGATCATAATGAGAGCATGTGCAAAACTCTAGCTAAGATGGAAGAAAGGAGATATGAATACATGCAAGCCATAGAAGATCTGGAAAAACAGATCAATGATTATAAGGACAATGAGATTCAAATGGGTTATGATAGAACCTATCATGAGTGGGAGAAAAAGGAGCTAAATAAGAAAATAGAATCTCTAAATAAAAAGGTAGAAGAGACTGAACAAAAGGTGTTTGAGGCTAATAAGAAGCTAGAATCTGTTAACATAGATCTAGGAAACTTCAAGTTAGCAAATCAAAAGCTAGAACACCTAATGGAAGTTCAATTCAAAGATAGAGTGAAATCTCAGGTCAATCCCAAAGAAGGAATAGGATATAAAGCTACTCCACCTCCATACAATAACAAGTACATTCATCCAATGAGTGAGGTTGCTGATAGACTTGTCAATGAACCACTAGATGAGTCTATGACTATTGTAGATCCTATCCTTGATAACAGTCCTAAATTAAAAGAAGATAAGAGTCAAAATAGAGACTGTGACACAAAGAGTGCACCCATAGAAGTCCAAGTTCCCAGTAAGAAAGGAAAAGAGAAGATGAGTGTATGCAATGCTACTCCACAAGTTTCTGTACATTCTAACTGTAACACTGCATCTTCATCAAAAGGAACTAAAAGAGGTAAAACTGTTTCTATCTGCACATGCCAAAAGCATGGTGTTCAAAAGTTTCCTAAACAACAGCAGGTAAGAGGAAACCAGAGAAACAAGAACCAGAAATTGACAGAAAAGTCTGGTGTTCCAATTCAAACTGTCAAAAGATGCTTTCACTGTGGAAGGAAGAATCACTTAGCCAACGATTGTTTTTACAAACCAGCTTTTGCAAAACAGACTGTGCATCACACAAAATCAAATCCTAATCAAGCAGAGCACTCAAAAGTGAAACCTTCCACAGCAGCTCCAAAGAAAACAGTTGATCACAGATTCTCAAAAGTTAATAAAAAACAGTCCACACATCAAAAACAAGTTTTGGCAAAGCCTAAATCAAGTTTTAAACAAATGTGGTGTGTCAAGGACAAATCTGTTGCTCAAACTGCTAATGCAAAAGATCAGACTGCTAAGTAAAAATCTGATGCTGTTAGTGCAAAAACTGAAACTGTTAGCACTACAAACACAGCTCAAGCTGCTGGGCATCAATCTGGAGCTGCTAGTGAATTATCTGAGACTGTCAGAAGAAAAGATGATCAAAATAGTTGGATACCTCATATTATCACTAAATACTCTCCAAAGACTCCATCAGTTGATCTCACTAAATATAAGAAGTCAAAAACAGTTTTTAGTTATGTCAATGTACAAGGCCAACCCAAAACCAATTTGGTTTGGGTTTACTCCACTACTAACTAAGCTGTTATTTGTGCAGGGCAACCACAGGTCTCCTCATAGATCAAGATGGCATCTGGACAGTGGATGCTCTAGGCACATGACAGGCAATTCTGAATGCTTGTCAAACTTCAAAGGTTTTGATGGAGGTTTTGTTGCATTTGGAGGCAACTCAAAGGGAGGTAAGGTTACAGGTAAAGGTACTGTTAATGCATGCAACATGACATTCCATGATGTTCTGTATGTTGAACAACTTAAGTACAATTTATTGAGTGTCTCTCAAATCTGTGACAAACAAAACATTGTTCAGTTCACAGATTCTGAGTGCATTGTTCTTTCAAAGGATTTCAAAGTTCCTGAAAATCTTGTTTTACTTAGAACACCAAGAAAGGACAATGTTTACTGCCTGGACACAGATCTTTTACCTAAGTCAAATACTTTAAGCTGTTTAATATCTATAGCATCATCAAATGAGTCTGCTCTTTGGCATAGAAGGATGTGTCACATGAACTTCAAGTCCATGAATGCTTTAGTTAAAAAGAATCTGGTAAGAGGATTACCACAAAAGGAGTTCATTTGTGATGATCATTGTGTAGCATGTCTTAAAGGTAAGCAACACAAAACTTCTCATAAGACCAAAGAAGGAAATTCAATTTCATCTGTTCTTCAGTTGCTACATATGGATCTATTTGGTCCAACATCTGTTTTGAGATTGAATAAAAGGGCATACTGTTTAGTCATTGTTGATGATTTCACCAGATTTACTTGGGTATACTTTCTTAGGTCCAAAGATGAAACTGCTGAGCTAGTTAAGTCTTTTGTCCTTAAGATAGAAAACCAATCCAATTCCAAAGTTAAGGTGATAAGATCAGACAATGGAACTGAATTTAAAAATCACATTCTAAACAGTTTTTGTGAGTCCAAAGGCATTGCTAGACAATATAGTGCACCAAGAACACCACAGCAAAATGGTGTAGCTGAAAGAAAGAACAGAACATTAATTGAGGCTGCTAGAACAATGCTAGCTGATTCAAATCTGCCAATGACTTTCTGGGCAGAAGCTGTTAATACAGCCTGTTATGTTCTAAATAGGGTTCAAGTAGTTCAATCACAAGGGAAAACTCCCTATGAGTTATTCCATAACAGAAGTCCCCTAATAGCTTTCTTCAAGCCCTTTGGATGCCCATGTACTATCCTTCACACTAAGACTCACTTAGGGAAGTTTGAAAGTAAGGCAGAAGAAGGATTCTTTGTAGGATACTCAACTCAAAGCAAAGCCTATAGAGTATACAACAGTGTGTCTAAAACAATTGAAGAAAGTGCCAATGTTGAGTTTAATGAAAATACTGCTAATATCAAAGGCACTGGTCCTGATTGGTTGTTTGATTTAGATTCACTAACAAATTCTCTGAGCTTTGTTGAGTATACTGCAGAAACTGATGCATACAGGGTTGAAGCTGCTAACACGAATTCTCATGCTGCCAATACAATTTCAAATGCTGTTGGCCCAAAGTTTCAGACTGCTTCAGATTCAACAAGTTGGGATGATTTCACCACTCTACCACTTCTGTCATGTGATCCTCCAGGGGTCCTGAATGCTCCACTTAATGCAAATCCAGACACTGAAGTGCCATTCCCAAGTCCTGACAGTACAGCTCCAACACAAAAGGAAACAGTCCCAGTTTCTAGGCTAGCAGTCCCAAAAGCTTCTCAAGCTGTTAGCCTAGAAACTCAAGCTGTTCCAGAAACTGAACCATTCACTGGTTCTGATGGAGATGATACAAACCTTGGAACTTCTTTTCAAACAGAGAGAGAGAGCCCACACTAAGAGTTCACAAGTATCACCCTCTCAATCAAATACTGGGTGATCCAAGCACTCCTGTTCAAACAAGGAAAATGGTTCACAATGAGACTGCTGCTGCTGAACAAGCAGTTTCTGAATTCAGTCTAGCTGCTTTTGAACATGCCTGTTTTATGTCTCAACTAGAACCCAAAAAGGCAACAGAAGCACTAAAAGATTCATCCTGGATTGAAGCCATGCAAGAAGAGCTTTTACAGTTCAAAATTCAGAATGTATGGACTCTGGTGGATCTTCCTAAAGGAAAAAGAGCAATAGGTACAAGATGGGTGTTCAGAAACAAGAAGGATGAGAGAGGGATAGTCATCAAGAACAAAGCAAGACTAGTAGCACAAGGGTACACTCAAGAAGAGGGAATAGATTATGATGATGTCTTTGCTCCAGTAGCAAGAATTGAAGCCATCAGACTATTTCTAGCATATGCAAGTTTCAAAGGATTTAAAGTGTATCAAATGGATGTTAAGTCTGCTTTCCTGTATGGGACAATTGAAGAGGAAGTATATGTGTGTCAACCTCCTGGTTTTGAAGACTACAAGTATCCAGACAGGGTGTACAAGCTAGACAAAGCTCTCTATGGTCTTCACCAAGCCCCCAGAGCATGGTATGACACACTGTCATCATATCTTCTACAGAATGGATTCAAGAGAGGCACTCTGGACAAAACACTATTCACTAAATCCATCAAAGCTGAGATTCTACTTGTCCAAATCTATGTTGATGACATCATCTTTGGCTCAACTAATGATAGTTTGTGCAAAGAATTTGAGGCCCTAATGCACAAAAAGTTTCAAATGAGTTCAATGGGGGAACTCACATTCTTTCTAGGGCTGCAGGTTAAACAGAAGCCTACTGGTCTATTCATAAGTCAATCAAAGTATGTCAAAGACATATTGGAAAAGTTTGGCTATCAAGACACAAAGGTTGCAAGCACTCCAATGGATCCTCATAAACAGCTCCATACAGACAAAGATGGCATAGACCTGATATTATGTTTGCTGTCTGTGTGTGTGCTAGGTTTCAATGCTCTACAAAGGATTCTCACTTGGTTGCTGTTAAGAGAATCTTTAGATATCTTAAAGGCCAACCACATTTAAGTCTATGGTATCCTAAAGACTCTCCTTTTGAACTAACTGCTTATTCTGACAGTGACTATGGTGGATGCAACATTGACAGAAAATCCACAACTGGTGGATGTCAATACTTAGGAGCAAGACTGGTCTCTTGGCAATGCAAAAAGCAAACAACTGTCTCCACATCATCCACTGAAGCAGAATACGTAGCAGCTGCAATCTGCTGCTCCCAGGTAATGTGGATCCAAAATCAGCTAAGAGACTATGGTATGAATTTCTTATCCACTCCTATTTATATTGACAATTCAAGTGCAATTAGCATTGTGCAAAACCCAGTGAAATTCCCAAAAACCAAGCATATAGAAATCAGGTTTCACTTCATCAGAGATTGTAATGAAAAGAAGTTAATCCAAGTTACCAAAATACATACTGATGATCAGCTAGCTGATCTATTTACAAAACCTTTTGATGTGGGAAGGTTCACCTTCCTAATATCAAATATTGGTATGGTAAACATGGATTAATTGGTTTTCATTATTATCGACTCAGTATACTAATTTAAGGGGGAGACACTGTTCCATTGAAAAGTTGCACAATTTTACACTAACAGCATGAGTATTTTCTCATGCTGCTAGTTCATCTTCTCGGACTGCTAGTTATTTTCACTTGATCTGTCAAAGTGTGCAGGGTATTTGGGTAATCTTCAAAATGTGTGCGCGGGACCCAACCTTTCAAAACCTTTAAAGGTCCCGGTTTCGTTCAGTTGTAACTACCAGTTACATATTCTTCTTCCACGGCCTTCTGCTTTCTCTCTGAACGAATCACACATTCTTCTTTCAAACCCTAAAACCATCGTTTGTTCATCCATGGAGTTCGTAAAAGAACACAACTGCCTCCCATACACTCTGAAACACGCTGAACTCCAACCGTTCCATGCAATGATGGATTTCCTCAGGCACTCCCATATCCATCATGCACTATCCATAAACCCTACTATATACATCTCCCATATAGAACAGTTTTGGAACCATGCATCTGTTCAAACCATCAATGGAGTGCCTACCCTCCTTTCCAAGATTGATGGAACTGATATCCATATCACTGAGGAATCCATCCGACATCACTTGCATCTTCAAGATGCCACAGGTATAACTGACCTAACCCTTGATGCTTTACATACAGGTCTTTTTAATATCGGTTATAGGGGTCCTGCTGATTCTTTTACTTTCTTAAAAGCCCATTTTTCTCCTAAATGGAAATTTCTTGTACATATCATTCAGCAGTGCATAAGCCCCAAAAGAACTGGTTGGTCTGAATTTTCATCTAACATTGCCACTGCCTTAGTGTGCTTTTCCACAGGCCAACGGTTCAATTTTTCCAACATGATTTTTCAGGGGATGTTAAGGCATCATTCCCTAAAGAGTGGGAAATTTTTGATGTATCCTAGATTTTTAGCAGAAATCATTGCACACACCTGCACATCTTCTCATACACATAAAAGGATACATGTTTCCCACAGGCACTCACTATCCTCTATTAAGAGACTTTTGAAACATAGTGCCAACTTTTTGAGTGTTGATGTTCCATTGCCTTTAGCAATGATGAACATTATTCCACAACACAGAGGAGAGGGTCCTGAGCAGGCTCAGCCTATCATCACTGCTACACCCCCAGGACCCCAACCCCCTCCTCCCGATACACAAACTCCCTCTGATCCTTTTGTACAGCCCACACGCCCACTCAGATACTTATACAAAAGAAAAAGGGGACCAGGAGCTCCTTCCTCCTCCTCCCATCAGCAAGAGCCATATATCCCTGTGCAGGAGGATACTCCTGCACAGAATATCCAAAGGGAACCAGTTGAGGACACTCCCATTCTCTCTCAGGAGGTGAACATCTCTTCAGAGATGGTTCATATGGGTTCTGTGGCTGGCACTACTGATGTCTCTGCACAAGAGGCACAGGACAGTGCCAACATAGCTAAGACCACGCCCATGGCAACAGCAAGTGTGCAAACACAAGCTGGAAGTCACCAGAACCAAGAAAAGAGGGGCCCAGAAGTTTCTACCTCTGGTCTTAATGTCAGTGATAGATCACAAGCACCTCAGGTGTTCTCTGATCTTGAGGCTAGTCTGCAACAAATGCTCTTAACGGATCCCAGACTCAAACCTGTTGTAGCTATGTTGGACCATCAAATGTCCATCATTGCTGCACAGGGGGCTCAAAGTTTTGCTCTCAAGCAGGCAGATGCTGCTCAAAATAAGCGAATGGATTATCTTCACAGAGGCTTCACACTCTGTGGAAATAAAATTATGAAGTTAGAGCAGATGATTTAAACCCAAGGGGCAAAGGTTGTGGTTTCTTCTGACCAAACCAATGCTTCCAAAAAGGGGGAGAATCAGGAGGTTCCCACATCAGTCCAAGCAGCTCCAACAACAACAGTCCAAGCAGCACCAACAGTTCCAGTTTCTAGGCTAGCAGTCCCAACAGCTTCTTAAGCTGTTAGCGTAGAAACTCAAGGTGTTCCTTCAAAAGCCACTGGAGTTGTGATCAGAGAAGGAATTCAAGCTCCATCAAGCACAGTCCAAGCTACAACATCTGCTACAAAAGACAAGGGCAAGGGCATTCTCATTGAGTCTCCAAAGCCTAAATTTTCCTCAAAAGAAGCCCAAATTGCCTTTGATGCTGAAGTTGCCAGAAAAATAGCAGAAGAACAAGACAAAGAATTAGAGCAGCAAGCCCAAACCCCAATGGATGATGATGAGACTTTAGGTGATTACTTCAAGGGGTTTGTGGTCAAGCAAGAAGCAAGGAAAAGAAAGATGCCAACAGGGCACTCCAAGGCTGGGCATAGAAGATTTCTTATCAATTTTGCCTTTGCAGCAGGTATTCCAAAGAAAATGGCTCAGTCCATGTCTACTGAAAGGCTGCAGGAGATTCATGATAAGGAGATGGACAAAAGACAGAGAACAACAGTCTCTCCAGAAGTTCAACCATCCCAAGAAGTCCAACCAACAACCCAATCAGTCCAAACTAAAGCTGGTGCCAGTGCACCTACTCCCACTGATCAAGCAGCTGTCCCTATTCCTTCATCGGTTAAGAGAGTGCTCTTTGAGCAACAACTACAAAAGGCTATGGAGATAGAGAAGCTGATTGATCAGCATGATTTTACAAAGCCTCAAATTAACTACTGGTTTGCTAAGTCACTAGATGACCGTGACTTGAGAATAAAGTTTGTAATCAGAAGAGAGTCCGGACCTGAAGAAGAGTATGACACTTTTTGGCAGATAGTACAGAAGCTGACCAGAGATGAATTGATAAAGATGTACAATATAGGGTCAGTTACACAAGTAAGGTCTGCTCTTCCACAAGTCAAGCAACTCATCAAAGATCTAAGTACAGTGGTTGATTCTGAGTTTGCAAGACAAGAGATAGAAGATGCTGAAAAGAAAGGAAAAAAGATCAAGCAGATTGATCTGTTTGTCAAATCAAAGACATTCAGAATCAAATTCACAGATGGGTCTGGTATTTTCTTCAATCTTGAGTATTTCAATTTTTCAAAAGATATGCTGCTGCAAATAAAATCAGCTAGAATATCTTGTGATAAAGAAGAGATGAAGAGAGAATTTTTGAAGGCTATAGATCATAAGCTTGCACAGTTGTGAGTTTTTGAAAGCCTTGGTTTGTAAATAACAGTTTACTTATTTATTTCCATGTTTTTATAGAACTTAAAGTCTTGTAAAGAATTTAAGTTAGGGGGAGATTGTTGGGAAATAGTTTAAGTACATTCAAGCTGTTAGTTTAGACTTCTCAGACTGTTAGTAGATTTTACATGTAAATACAAAGTTCATGCTACTAGTTGAAGAAACTCGAGCTGCCAGTGTAAAAGTTCAAGCTGCCAGAGCAAAACAACTCAAGCTGCTCAGTTCATGCTGTCAAGAGATTCAAGCTGCTCAACAGTTTCAGAAACAGAAAGTGCTGATTTTCAGGAAACGATATCTACATGAAGATTCCAGCATATCTACTATCAGAGAAGTCATAGTTCGTCAAGGAAACATATCAAGAAGCAATATAAATACAGAGAATAGGTCGTTCTATTGTAGAGGAGTTTCTGCATATTTTGAGTCTGTAATTGCTTTGTTGATTAAGTTTTCTTAAGCCTCTAAGGTTGTAAAACCCTAAGAACAGTCTGTGTTCTTCGTCTAATCAAACAGATTAGAGGTGATTGTAATTGATGAATTCAGCAATACAAACAGTCTTGATTAATTCCTGTGTGTTTATTTATTATTGATTCTGAAAGTTTTTGTTAAAATAATTAAGTGTTATTCCGCAAACTTCTTGATTAAACTTTGATTCAAAGCAAGATTATTGATTTATACTCTGATAAGTTCAAATCAGTTAGTCTTGGTAATTCATATTTTAGATCCTGTCAGTCTCATACCATGCCCTTGGTACCAGATGCCATCCATATAGAGCCTTATCGAGTCGATACACTCTGTCTGGATATTTTGGATCAGTAAACCCAGTCGGTTGTTCGAGGTACACCAGTTCCTTCACCTTTCCATACAGAAAGACACTTTTTACATCAAGGTGATAGACTTTAAATCCTTTGTAGGATGCAAAAGCCATAAACAAACGGATTGCCTCAAGCCTTGCCACTGGTGCAAACACTTCGTTGAAATCGATTCCCTCTTCTTGGTTGAATCCCTTTACCACAAGCCTTGCCTTGTTGCGAGTAACAATACCCCGATCATCTCTCTTGCACTTAAAAAACCCATTTGGTTCCAATAGCAACTTCTCCTCGCGGTAGCGGCACTAACTCCCACACTTCCAGCTTTCTGAATTGTGACAGTTCTTCTTGCATTGCTTCAACCCAAGAATTGTCTTTCAGTGCCATTTGCACATTCTTTGGCTCTACTTGTGAGATAAAACACGAATTAAGGCTAGTGTGAAAAGCCTCGGAGTCATTAATCATCGACAACAACACTCTATTGTTATTCAAACTACTCCTAGTTCTCACACCAGAATGCGGATTTCCTACGATGCTCTCAACCGGATGATCCTTGTTTATCTTCGATGTTTCAATCTCATCGACCCTAAGATTATCTCCTAAGTTTGATCCTATTTCACCTAACGGGGAACGACCTCAGACTGTACATTTTCTTCCTCATGATCACTGTCTTTGGAATTTGAAGTACTAGTATGATTCTCGTTTGTAGGAAACTCAGGATCATTCTCTGCTGGAGACCCAACTTCTGTCGTTGTAGGCTCAGAAGTTGATGGAATGCTCGTCTTTAGAAAACAATGACTGTCGTCATTTAGATTTAATGACGAGAAGTCATGCTCAATTGTACTTGCATTTCCATTCAAAGGAATGTTAAATGATTTAAACAACGAGTCATAATCAAATATCCATTCTGGACCAGTTTGGGGTTCATGTGTATAACTTGTTACATCAATGTTATACATAAATTCTACCATACCATTTGTTTTGTTAAAAACCCTTTTGTTTGGTGAGTTTGGCACATAACCTAGGAAATATCCTTCTTTTAGTCAGCCTTTTCACCAAACATAAGTTGATGTTTCGTTTTCATTAATGTACACGGTACCCCAAATGGTTCGAAGCCTGTCAAATTTGGTGCTCTTTTATTCAGAACTTCATAAACAGGTTTTGTTCAATGATTCGACAGTAAGGACCCGATTTATGTTGTTCATGCTTTCCAACAATAGGTGTAGATTCTACCTTCTTATATGGACAGTTAGAATCAACATGTCCCCTTTCATGACGTCTAAAACAAGACATCTTATCAATTGACTTCTTATGTGTGCCCTTTGACTTTGGTGTCTCACTAGTGTCATTTTCTTTCTTCTCAACTACCGTGATCACATCCTCTTTCTGACTACTAGCTTCAGGTATAGCTTCTCCTAGATTTTTGTCACTAGAAGACAGAACAAACTTGACTTTCTTAATCGTAGTTGTAGTATTAGTCACCTTTGTTGATTTATCCTTATCAGATTCAGATACAGTTGCAGTTGCTACCTCTGACTCAACTGGTTTATCAGTTTTATCCTGGGGCTGAGGCACATAATTATCGTTAAAAGGTGGAGGACTCTCTTAATAACCTAAACCTACTGGTTTCTTAGACTGACGCTATGCATCTAAGATTTTCCCTAGATTCAGTGAAGAGTTCCTAAACTTTTCAAACTTACTATTTACCTCTGCAATTTTAACCTTTGATTCAGCTAGCTCTACCTCTTTGATAGTAAGTTCTTTGGTTAAAGCCTCAGCATGCTCATACATAAGCTCTATCCTGACACACTGCTCACATAGTTTGTCTTTTAGAACTATTACATCTTGAGCATCTGCTTTCAACTTATTCTTAAGATCTTTTATATCTAAGAGACTAGCATTGTCTGATTTTAAGGATTTTATCTGAGCAGTTAAATTGTTATGTGTTTCTAGAACTAAATTCAACCTATCATTGGAAGTAGTACATAAAACACACAAATCACGGAAAGTAGAAAAGTTCAGAATTACCTTCGTATGATCAGATTCCACGTTAGCCATCTGGACGGCAAACTCTAGAATGGTCTGATTGTCTGACTTCTCCACCAACACAGGACTTGTATCATTCTGTTCGTTGTCCTCTATTTCTTCCTCTGCTCCGACATCCCCAGTCTCTGTCACTTCAGCCATGAAGGCTCTAGCATTAGACTCTGGATGTGAACTCCAATCATACGTCCCATAAAGCTATCTGTCAGATGTTACGTTTGTTAACAGACCAACGATGTTAGCTTAATTACCCGAACTAGCAGATTGATATCTTCCCTGAGATTGATTCTAATAGTTCTCAACCTTGGATCGTTGACACTCTCGAGCAAAGTGTCCTAATCCCTGGCAGTTATAGCACTTAACCTTGGTTTTGTCAAACCCAATTTTATTGTTGCTAACGTTCACATTTCTGCCTGTTCGTTTTATGAATCGTTTGACCCTTTGAGTGACCATGGCCAGTTGACGTTGAAGATCCATTTCTTCCAAATCATCAGGATCCACTTGATCATAGTCCTCTTCCCATAACGCAGGATCGTTAATTTTTCCTTGTACACTATTTCCATACGCTGTAACAAACGAAGCCAAAAGATTTAGATGAGTTTCGGCTGATTGTGCACTCATAGGCATCTTTGTGTACTGTTGAGAAGTAGATGCTAAGTGAGTCGGTTTCTCCTCTGGTTTAGAATACCCTAAGAAAGCCCGACTGCTTGTGTCTTCTATGTCCACTGTAATAGTCGCTTCACCTGTGAAGAAAGCTGTAGCTGTTTTCAGTTCACTCGCGATCGAAGGTTTGGACTTTCCAAAATACATATCTGGATCTTGGACTTGGTGATATTCCCTCTCATTCTTAAGTAACTGAAAGTTGTATGCCCTCAGTGTACCAATAACTCCCTCGACATCTCCCACTTCGCTGGTAAAGCATCAAGAAGCTTTTCGATTTTCTCAAGTTCACGATACTCGACATCTTGATTATCCAGCTCCGTCAATAAACGGTAGAACCTTCTGATTGTCTCATCCAGCTTTTCGTTTTTCAATGCTTTGAAAATGGCGAACTGCTGCTTTAGAATCTCGGTCCTTCCTTTTCGAACCCTCGGATTTCCCTCACATCGTTTCTCGAGAGCATCCCATAGCTCTTTCGCTGTTCGATGATTCCTGAATGTGTTTAGAATTTCCTGAGGTAGTGCCATGCGAATGATAGAAAAAGCTCTGTTTTCGGCCTCATATAGTTTCTTGTCATCATCCTTCATCTTTTGATGTGTCAAGACTTTCTGACGGCCCTGAAACTCCTGAGTAGGTGGAATGTATCCCTCGTCGATACATATCCACATCCTCATGTCATTGAAACGAGAGGGATCGGCAAACCTATCCTCCCACCAGTAGTATTCTTCCAACCTCATCAGCTTTGGTGGAGAATTGCCTTACCAACCTTGTGGTCCATTTCGATAAACTTTTGCAAACTAGTCATTCTTTCTAAACTTTTTGAATAGAAATTAATTAATTTAATTTGAAATTAATTTAAATCAACCCTTTCGAACTTAAGTAAGTTCGAATTTGATAAATATTAAATTCGTTTGAAATTAAATTCGAATTTCAATAAGTTCGAATTCAACAAATTCGAAATTCTGACAAGTTCGAGGTTCCTGCCAAGTCCGAAGTCTGACAAATTCGAATGCTAGAAAATTCGAATCTCAGTCAAATTCGAATGAAACCCAAAAATAAATTCGCGAGGAGCGTATTTTCTGACAAGTTCGAAATTTCCGTCATATTCGAACAAACCCTAACACCCACCCCCTATGTTCGAGCGCCGCAAGTTCGAATAATGGCCAAAAGTTCGATTTTTTCAACTTTTCAGTTTAAACCAAGGTTTTTATGATTAAAAACTATGATTTCGACTAAAATAATGAACTTTTCTCCGTTATCTTGCTTGTATAACTCGAAAATCTAACCAAAAAAGTGATTTTTCCGTCCAAAACGCCAAGAAACCAAAGATGTTGATTATGAACACGAAGAACACTAAAAATACCCTTATGGCTCTTATACCACTTGTAAGGTCACCTACCTACGCATCCTATCTTGACGCGACGCCGTCAAACGAGTGCGGAATCCTCGTTTGCGGTTTGACGGAAAGACCACGCACACGAAACACGGACACACACGATGATAGACGAACACTAGAACGCCCCGACACGTGATTCTCTCCAAGAACAAACACAAAATCGCCTTGCAAGTTCGAGATCGCCTCTGCCTTAATCTCTGCTCTACTTTTGCAAAAGTTGTTAATTAAAACGGATTAACACTTGATTATAACCCCTGATTCGAACTTGCTCAGGACAAGTTCAACTAAGGCCCAAGGCCCACGAACTTGTCCTCCATAAGTTCGAACCAGTGACTTTGAACTTACCTCTTAATATGTTTGAACTTATCTTTGAACTTATGTTTGAACTTATCTATGAACTTATGTTTGAACTTATTGTAAAACATCAATTACAACCAAGTTCAAACATACATACAATTAATATCAAACATATATAACAAACATATAACAAACATATATCAAACATGTAATAATATGCAATTACGAACAAAATGACTATTACAAAATATCGACTATAGTTAGACTGCTATCGTCACCCAGGATGCACTATCACATTTGAACATACTTCGGCTCTACTTGTGAGATGAAACACGAATAAAGACAAGTGTGAAAAGCCTCGGAGTCATTAACCATCGACAACAGCACTGTGTTGTTATTCAAACTACTCCTAGTTCTCACACCAGAATGCGGATTTCCTATGATGCTCTTAACCGGATGATCCTTGTTTATTCTCGATGTTTCAATCTCATCGACCCTAAGATTATCTCCTAAGTTTGATCCTATTTCACCTAACGGGGGAACGACCTCAAACGGTACATTTTCTTCCTCATGATCACTGTCTTCAGAAGTAGAAGTAGTAGTCTGATTCTCGTTTGTAGGTATTTCAGAATCATTCTCAGCTGGAGACCCATCTTCTGTCGTTGTAGGCTCAGAAGTTGATGGAATGCTCGTCTTTGGAAAGTTCTGACCGTCGTCATTCAGATTTAATGACGATAAGTCATTTTCAATTGTACCTGCATTTCCATCCAAAGGAATGTTAAATGATTCAAACAATGAGTCATAATCAAATATCCATTCCAGACCAGTTTGGCGTTCATGTGTATAACTTGTTACATCAATGTTATACACAATTTCGCCCGTACCGTTTGTTTTGTTAAAAACACTTTTGTTCGGTGAGTTAGGCACATAACCTAGGAAATAACCTTCGTCAGCCTTTTCACCAAACTTAGGTTGATGTTTTGTTTTCATTAATGTACACGATACCCCAAACGGTTCGAAGCCAGTTAAATTTGGTGGTCTTTTATTCAGAACTTCATAACAGGTTTTGTTCAGTGATTTGACAGTAAGGACCCGATTTAAAACATGACAAGTGGTATTCACTGCCTCCCCCCAAAACATGGTAGGAAGCATTGAATCCGAGAGCATGGTCCTTGCTGCCTCAATCAAAGTCCTGTTCTTCCGTGCAGCCACCCCATTTTGTTATGGCTCATAAGGAGCACTAAATTGATGCACTATGCCTTTGGATAGGCAATATACAAAAATTATTATGGTTTTAAACTATGTTCCGTTATCACTCCTGATACGTTTTACCCTCGTCCCATAGGAGTTTTCGACTTGGTCTAAAAACCCAATCAACTTTGCAGTTGTTTCATCCTTCGTACCTAAAAGGAAAACCCATGAAAATTGTGAGTAATCATTAGTGATAACTAAATAGTACCAACTACCACCTATACTCCTTTTGTTGATAGTCCGAATAGGTCCATATGCAACAAATCGAAAGTGGAAGCTATTGAGTTCTGAGTCATAGACTTGTGTGACTTCTTGTGTTGTTTCCCTTTCTTGCACGATACACACTTGTCTTCAAACTGAAAACTCTTCATCAGGACACCTTGAACCAGTCCATGTTTAGTGATGTAGTTTATTTTCCTCAGGTGCAAGTGTGCCATGCGTCTGTGCCATAAGACGGATTCGGTCTCTGATGCTTTAGATAACAGACAGATTGTTCCCATTGACGAATCTGAGATGTTCATGTCCAACATATACAAATCATTCTTCCTTGGGGCTCTCATCATAATCCGCTCTTCAGGAATTTTGAATCCCGGCTTCAGCACTAACGCTTCAGTATCGATAAAAAGAACTGAATTCTTCTTATCACAGATCTGAGTGACACTAATGAGATTGTGAGCAAGTCTATCAACGTGATATACTTGATCAAGTGTGATAGTCCCATTAGTGATCGCTCTTGTTCCAGTGATATTTCCTCCCTTGTTCCCAGCAAATGATACGAATCCCTTGTTCCCTCCCTTGAAGTCTTTGAGCAGACTCCTTTCCCCAGTCATGTGCCTAGAGCAACCACTGTCAACGAACCACTTGTTGTTTAGACCTGTAGTTATCTCCTGCACATGAAAGAAAAGAGGTTAGTTATCACGGGGAACCCAAGCCATGACTGACTTGGTAATACCATTCTCATCCACATACGTAAACTCCTTCAAATACCCATCTCTCTTTTCAGGTGACTTGGGTGTTTGATTGAGAACCTATTGTGGAGCTGAGTGATTTAAATTCACTCTTGGCCTTTGGCTCGGCATTTGCTGTTGAGCCCTTGAATAGTTTCTATTATATGGCATTTCAGATTGATATCCCTGGGCTCTTCCTGGTGTCTGATGTCTTAGAGGACTGTGAGACCTAACAGGAGTGTAAGCTCTTCTAGGTGTTGTACTCCTATAAGATTGTTGAGGTCCTGACCTTGATTGATTAGGGACTCTATTCGGTGAATTAGTCTTAACCACTTCATTTTGTCTAATCGACACCAGTATTTGTCTAACAGCAGTCTTTGGTGTGGCATTCCCAATCTTCTCAGTGTTTTGAGAACCACTTCTGCTAGCTACTCTTGGTGAGGGTTTATGTTGTTCTGGCTTTCCAACACTAGGTGCAGATTCTACCTTCTTATATGGACAATAGACGCAACATGTCCCCTTTCATGACATCTAAAACAAGACATTTTATCAATTGACTTCTTATGTGTGCCCTTTGACTTAGGTGTCTCACTAGTGTCAGTTTCTTTCTTCTCAACTACCATGACTATTACTTCATTCTGATTATTAGCGTCAAGTCTAGCTTCTCCTAGAATGCTATCACTAGAAGACTACACAAACTTCACTTTCTTAATCGTAGCATTATTATTAGTCACCTTAGTTGATTAATCCTTATCAGATTTAGATACAGTTTCAGCTGCTACCTTTGACTCAACTGGTTTATCAGTTTTATCCTGAGGCTGAGGCACATAATTATCGTTAAAAGGTGGAGGACTCTCTTTATAACCTAAACCTACTGGTTTCTTAGATTGACGCTGTGCATCTAAGATTTCCCTAGATTTAGTGAAGAGCTCCTAAACTTTTCTAACTTACAATTTACCTCTACAACTTAAACCTTTGTGACAGGATCTATAATATGAATTACCAAGACTAACTGATTTGAACTTATCAGAGTATAAATCAATAATCTTGCTTTGAATCAAAGTTTAATCAAGAAGTTTGCGGAATAACACTTAATTATTTTAACAAAAACTTTCAGAATCAATAATAAATAAACACACAGGAATTAATCAAGACTGTTTGTATTGCTGAATTCATCAATTACAATCACCTCTAATCTGTTTGATTAGACGAAGAACACAGACTGTTCTTAGGGTTTTACAACCTTAGAGGCTTAAGAAAACTTAATCAACAAAGCAATTACAGACTCAAAATATGCAGAAACTCCTCTACACAATAGAACGACCTATTCTCTGTATTTATATTGCTTCTTGATATGTTTCCTTGACGAACTATGACTTCTCTGATAGTAGATATGCTGGAATCTTCATGTAGATATCGTTTCCTGAAAATCAGCACTTTCTGTTTCTGAAACTGTTGAGCAGCTTGAATCTCTTGACAGCATGAACTGAGCAGCTTGAGTTGTTTTGCTCTGGCAGCTTGAACTTTTACACTGGCAGCTCGAGTTTCTTCAACTAGCAGCATGAACTTTGTATTTACATGCAAAATCTACTAACAGTCTGAGAAGTCTAAACTAACAGCTTGAATGTACTTAAACTATTTCCCAACAATCTCCCCCTAACTTAAATTCTTTACAAGACTTTAAGTTCTATAAAAACATGGAAATAAATAAGTAAACTATTATTTACAAACCAAGGCTTTCAAAAACTCACAACTGTGCAAGCTTATGATCTATAGCCTTCAAAAATTCTCTCTTCATCTCTTCTTTATCACAAGATATTCTAGCTGATTTTATTTGCAGCAGCATATCTTTTGAAAAATTGAAATACTCAAGATTGAAGAAAATACCGGACCCATCTGTGAATTTGATTCTGAATGTCTTTGATTTGACAAACAGATCAATTTGCTTGATCTTTTTCCCTTTCTTTTCAGCATCTTCTATCTCTTGTCTTGCAAACTCAGAATCAACCACTGTACTTAGATCTTTGATGAGTTGCTTGACTTGTGGAAGAGCAGACCTTACTTGTGTAACTGACCCTATATTGTACATCTTTATCAATTCATCTCTGGTCAGCTTCTGTACTATCTGCCAAAAAGTGTCATACTCTTCTTCAGGTCCGGACTCTCTTCTGATTACAAACTTTATTCTCAAGTCACGGTCATCCAGTGACTTAGCAAACCAGTAGTTAATTTGAGGCTTTGTAAAATCATGCTGATCAATCAGCTTCTCTATCTCCATAGCCTTTTGTAGTTGTTGCTCAAAGAGCACTCTCTTAACCGATGAAGGAATAGGGACAGCTGCTTGATCAGTGGGAGTAGGTGCACTGGCACCAGCTTCAGTTTGGACTGATTGGGTTGTTGGTTGGACTTCTTGGGATGGTTGAGCTTCTGGAGAGACTGTTGTTCTCTGTCTTTTGTCCATCTCCTTATCATGAATCTCCTGCAGCCTTTCAGTAGACATGGACTGAGCCATTTTCTTTGGAATACCTGCTGCAAAGGCAAAATTGATAAGAAATCTTCTATGCTCAGCCTTGGAGTGCCCTGTTGGCATCTTTCTTTTCCTTGCTCCTTGCTTGACCACAAACCCCTTTAAGTAATCACCTAAAGTCTCATCAACATCCATTGGGGTTTGGGCTTGCTGCTCTAATTCTTTGTCTTGTTCTTCTGCTATTCTTCTGGCAACTTCAGCATCAAAGGCAATTTGGGCTTCTTTTGAGGAAAATTTATGCTTTGGAGACTCAATGAGAATGCCCTTGCCCTTGTCTTTTGTAGCAGATGTTGTAGCTTGGACTGTGCTTGATGGAGCTTGAATTCCTTCTCTGATCACAACTCCAATGGCTTTTGAAGGAACAGCTTGAGTTTCTAGGCTAACAGCTTGAGAAGCTGTTGGGACTGCTAGCCTAGAAACTGGAACTGTTGGTGCTGCTTGGACTGTTGTTGTTGGAGCTGCTTGGACTGATGTGGGAACCTCCTGATTCTCCCCCTTTTTGGAAGCATTGGTTTGGTCAGAAGAAACCACAACCTTTGCCCCTTGGGTTTGAATCATCTGCTCTAACTTCATAGTTTTATTTCCACAGAGTGTGAAGCCTCTGTGAAGATAATCCATTCGCTTATTTTGAGCAGCATCTTCCTGCTTGAGAGCAAAAATTTGAGCCCCCTGTGCAGCAATGATGGACATTTGATGGTCCAACATAGCTACAACAGGTTTCAGTCTGGGATCCGTTAAGAGCATTTGTTGCAGACTAGCCTCAAGATCATAGAACACCTGAGGTGCTTGTGATCTATCACTGACATTAAGACCAGAGGTAGAAACTTCTGGGCCCCTCTTTTCTTGGTTCTGGAGACTTCCAGCTTGTGTTTGCACACTTGCTGTTGCCATGGGCGTGGTCTTAGCTATGTTGACACTGTCCTGTGCCTCTTGTGCAGAGACATCAGTAGTGCCAGCCACAGAACCCATATGAACCATCTCTGAAGAGATGTTCACCTCCTGATAGAGAATGGGAGTGTCCTCAACTGGTTCCCTTTGGATATTCTGTGTAGGAGTATCCTCCTGCACAGGGATATATGGCTCTTGCTGATGGGAGGAGGAGGAAGGAGCTCCTGGTCCCCTTTTTCTTTTGTATAAGTATCTGAGTGGGCGTGTTGGCTGTAAAAAAGGATCAGAGGGAGTTTGTGTATCGGGAGGAGGGGGTTGGGGTCATGGGGGTGTAGCAGTGATGATAGGCTGAGCCTGCTCAGGACCCTCTCCTCTGTGTTGTGGAATAATGTTCATCATTGCAGAAGGCAATGGAACATCAACACTCAAAAAGTTGGCACTATGTTTCAAAAGTCTCTTAATAGAGGATAGTGAGTGCCTGTGGGAAACATGTATCCTTTTATGTGTATGAGAAGATGTGCAGGTGTGTGCAATGATTTCTGCTAAGAATCTAGGATACATCAAAAATTTCCCACTCTTTAGGGAATGATGCCTTAACATCCCCTGAAAAATCATGTTGGAAAAATTGAACCGTTGGCCTGTGGAAAAGCACACCAAGGCAGTGGCAATGTTAGATGAAAATTCAGACCAACCAGTTCTTTTGGGGCTTATGCACTGCTGAATGATATGTACAAGAAATTTCCATTTAGGAGAAAAATGGGCTTTTAAGAAAGTAAAAGAATCAGCAGGACCCCTATAACCGATATTAAAAAGACCTGTATGTAAAGCATCAAGGGTTAGGTCAGTTATACCTGTGGCATCTTGAAGATGCAAGTGATGTCGGATGGATTCCTCAGTGATATGGATATCAATTCCATCAATCTTGGAAAGGAGGGTAGGCACTCCATTGATGGTTTGAACAGATGCATGGTTCCAAAACTGTTCTATATGGGAGATGTATATAGTAGGGTTTATGGATAGTGTATGATGGATATGGGAGTGCCTGAGGAAATCCATCATTGCATGGAATGGTTGGAGTTCAGCGTGTTTCAGAGTGTATGGGAGGCAGTTGTGTTCTTTTACGAACTCCATGGATGAACAAACGATGGTTTTAGGGTTTGAAAGAAGAATGTGTGATTCGTTCAGAGAGAAAGCAGAAGGCCGTGGAAGAAGAATATGTAACTGGTAGTTGCAACTGAACGAAACCGGGACCTTTAAAGGTTTTGAAAGGTTGGGTCCCGCGCACACATTTTGAAGATTACCCAAATACCCTGCACACTTTGACAGATCAAGTGAAAATAACTAGCAGTCCGAGAAGATGAACTAGCAGCATGAGAAAATACTCATGCTGTTAGTGTAAAATTGTGCAACTTTTCAATGGAACAGTGTCTCCCCCTTAAATTAGCATACTGAGTCGATAATAATGAAAACTAATTAATCCATGTTTACCATACCAATATTTGATATTAGGAAGGTGAACCTTCCCACATCAAAAGGTTTTGTAAATAGATCAGCTAGCTGATCATCTGTATGTATTTTGGTAACTTGGATTAACTTCTTTTCATTACAATCTCTGATGAAGTGAAACCTGATTTCTATATGCTTGGTTTTTGGGAATTTCACTGGGTTTTGCACAATGCTAATTGCACTTGAATTGTCAATATAAATAGGAGTGGATAAGAAATTCATACCATAGTCTCTTAGCTGATTTTGAATCCACATTACCTGGGAGCAGCAGCTTGCAGCTGCTACGTATTCTGCTTCAGTGGATGATGTGGAGACAGTTGTTTGCTTTTTGCATTGCCAAGAGACCAGTCTTGCTCCTAAGTATTGACATCCACCAGTTGTGGATTTTCTGTCAATGTTGCATCCACCATAGTCACTGTCAGAATAAGCAGTTAGTTCAAAAGGAGAGTCTTTAGGATACCATAGACCTAAATGTGGTTGGCCTTTAAGATATCTAAAGATTCTCTTAACAGCAACCAAGTGAGAATCCTTTGGAGAGCATTGAAACCTAGCACACACACAGACAGCAAACATAATATCAGGTCTTGAAGATGTTAGATACATGAGAGATCCTATAAGGGATCTGTATAGATGAATATCCACATCTATGCCATCTTTGTCTGTATGGAGCTGTTTATGAGGATCCATTGGAGTGCTTGCAACCTTTGTGTCTTGATAGCCAAACTTTTCCAATATGTCTTTGACATACTTTGATTGACTTATGAATAGACCAGTAGGCTTCTGTTTAACCTGCAGCCCTAGAAAGAATGTGAGTTCCCCCATTGAACTCATTTGAAACTTTTTGTGCATTAGGGCCTCAAATTCTTTGCACAAACTATCATTAGTTGAGCCAAAGATGATGTCATCAACATAGATTTGGACAAGTAGAATCTCAGCTTTGATGGATTTAGTGAAGAGTGTTTTGTCCAGAGTGCCTCTCTTGAATCCATTCTGTAGAAGATATGATGACAGTGTGTCATACCATGCTCTGGGGGCTTGGTGAAGACCATAGAGAGCTTTGTCTAGCTTGTACACCCTGTCTGGATACTTGTAGTCTTCAAAACCAGGAGGTTGACACACATATACTTCCTCTTCAATTGTCCCATACAGGAAAGCAGACTTAACATCCATTTGATACACTTTAAATCCTTTGAAACTTGCATATGCTAGAAATAGTCTGATGGCTTCAATTCTTGCTACTGGAGCAAAGACATCATCATAATCTATTCCCTCTTCTTGAGTGTACCCTTGTGCTACTAGTCTTGCTTTGTTCTTGATGACTATCCTTCTCTCATCTTTCTTGTTTCTGAACACCCATCTTGTACCTATTGCTCTTTTTCCTTTAGGAAGATCCACGAGAGTCCATACATTCTGAATTTTGAACTGTAAAAGCTCTTCTTGCATGGCTTCAATCCAGGATGAATCTTTTAGTGCTTCTGATGCCTTTTTGGGTTCTAGTTGAGACATAAAACAGGCATGTTCAAAAGCAGCTAGACTGAATTCAGAAACTGCTAGTTCAGCAGCAGCAGTCTCATTGTGAACCATTTTCCTTGTTTGAGCAGGAGTGCTTGGATCACCCAGTATTTGATTGAGAGGGTGATACTTGTGAACTCTTAGTGTGGGCTCTCTCTCTGTTAGAAAAGAAGATCCAAGGTTTGTATCATCTCCATCAGAACCAGTGAATGGTTCAGTTTCTGGAACAGCTTGAGTTTCTAGGCTAACAGCTTGAGAAGCTGTTGGGACTGCTAGCCTAGAAACTAGGACTGTTTCCTTTTGTGTTGGAGCTGTACTGTCAGGACTTGGGAATGGCACTTCAGTGTCTGGATTTGCATTAAGTGGAGCATTCAGGACCCCTGGAGGATCACATGACAGAAGTGGTAGAGTGGTGAAATCATCCCAACTTGTTGAATCTGCAGCAGTCTGAAACTTTGTGCCAACAGCATGAGAAATTGTATTGGCAGCATGAGAATTCATGTTAGCAGCTTCAACCCTGTATGCATCAGTTTCTGCAGTATACTCAACAAAGCTCAGAGAATTTGTTAGTGAATCTAAATCAAACAACCAATCAGGACCAGTGCCTTTGATATTAGCAGTATTTTCATTAAACTCAACATTGGCACTTTCTTCAATTGTTTTAGACACACTGTTGTATACTCTATAGGCTTTGCTTTGAGTTGAGTATCCTACAAAGAATCCTTCTTCTGCCTTACTTTCAAACTTCCCTTAGTGAGTCTTAGTGTGAAGGATAGTACATGGGCATCCAAAGGGCTTGAAGAAAGCTATTAGGGAACTTCTGTTATGGAATAACTCATGGGGAGTTTTCCCTTGTGATTGAACTACTTGAACCCTATTTAGAACATAACAGGCTGTATTAACAGCTTCTGCCCAGAAAGTCATTGGCAGATTTGAATCAGCTAGCATTGTTCTAGCAGCCTCAATTAATGTTCTGTTCTTTCTTTCAGCTACACCATTTTGCTGTGGTGTTCTTGGTGCACTATATTGTCTAGCAATGTCTTTGGACTCATAGAAACTGTTTAGAATGTGATTTTTAAATTCAGTTCCATTGTCTGATCTTATCACCTTAACTTTGATATTGGATTGGTTTTCTATCTTAAGGACAAAAGACTTAACTAGCTCAGCAGTTTCATCTTTGGACCTAAGAAAGTATACCCAAGTAAATCTGGTGAAATCATCAACAATGACTAAACAGTATGCCCTTTTATTCAAACTCAAAACAGATGTTGGACCAAATAGATCCATATGTTGCAACTGAAGAACAGATGAAATTGAATTTACTTCTTTGGTCTTATGAGAAGTTTTGTGTTGCTTACCTTTAAGACATGCTACACAATGATCATCACAAATGAACTCCTTTTGTGGTAATCCTCTTACCAGATTCTTTTTAACTAAAGCATTCATGGACTTGAAGTTCATGTGACACATCCTTCTATGCCAAAGAGCAGACTCATTTGATGATGCTCTGGATATTAAACAGCTTAAAGTATTTGACTTAGGTAAAAGATCTGTGTCCAGGCAGTAAACATTTTCCTTTCTTGATGTTCTAAGTAAAACAAGATTTTCAGGAACTTTGAAATCCTTTGAAAGAACAATGCACTCAGAATCTGTGAACAGAACAATGTTTAGTTTGTCACAGATTTGAGAGACACTCAATAAATTGTACTTAAGCTGTTCAACATACAGAACATCATGGAATGTCATGTTGCCTGCATTAACAGTACCTTTACCTGTAACCTTACCTCCCTTTGAGTTGACTCCAAATGCAACAAAACCTCCATCAAAACCTTTGAAATTTGACAAGCATTCAGAATTGCCTGTCATGTGCCTAGAGCATCCACTGTCCAGATGTCATATTGATCTATGAGGAGACCTGTGGTTGCCCTGCACAAATAACAGCTTAGTTAGTAGTGGAGTAAACCCAAACCAAATTGGTTTTGGGTTGGCCTTGTACATTGACATAACTAAAAACTGTTTTTGACTTCTTATATTTAGTGAGATCAACTGATGGAGTCTTTGGAGAGTATTTAGTGATAATATGAGGTATCCAACTATTTTGATCATCTTTTCTTCTGACAGTCTCAGATAATTCACTAGCAGCTCCAGATTGATGCCCAGCAGCTTGAGCTGTGTTTGTAGTGCTAACAGTTTCAGTTTTTGCACTAACAGCATCAGATTTTGACTTAGCAGTCTGATCTTTTGCATTAGCAGTTTGAGCAACAGATTTGTCCTTGACACACCACATTTGTTTAAAAGTTGATTTAGGCTTTGCCAAAACTTGTTTTTGTCAAAAGCCAGAACACTAATGGAAGTTCAATTCAAAGATAGAGTGAAATCTCAGGTCAATCCCAAAGAAGAGGTAGGATATAAAGCTACCCACCTCCATACAAAACAGTACATTCATCCAATGATGAGGTTGCTGATAGACTTGTCAATGAACCACTAGATGAGTCTATGACTATTGTGAATCCTATCCTTGATAACAGTCCCTGAATTAAAGAAGATAAGAGTCAAATAGAGAACTGTGACCAAAGAGTGCACCCATAGAAGTCCAAGCTCCCAGTAGTGAAAGGAAAGAAGATGGAGTGTATGCAATGCTACTCCACAAGTTTCTGTCTTTTAACTGTAACACTGCATCTTCATCAAAAGGAACTAAAAGAGGTAAAACTGTTTCTATTGCACATGCCAAAAGAGGGTGTGTTCAAATTTCCTAAACAACAGCTAGGTAGAGGAGAACAAGAGAACACAAGAAACCAGAAATTGACAGAAAGTCGGTGTTGTTCCAATTCAAACTGTCAAAAAGCCATGCTTTCATGTGTAAAGGAAGAATCACTAGCCAAGGATTGTTTTTACAAACCAGCTGTTGCACTACGACTGTGCATCACACAAAATCAATCCTAATCAGGCAAAGCACTCAAAAGTGAAACCTTCACACGGCAGCTCCAAAGAAACAGTTGATCCAGATTCTCAAAAGGTTAATAAAAAACACGTTCACACAT